>JARKHS020034593.1:212500-317374 GCA_030143305.2 Amblyomma americanum
TTCTACGCTTCCGCTCGCTTCCCTCAGCCATCATTTTCCGGATGGTGCTCCCACAACGCCGCGCTGGCTGAGTTTCGCGTCGAACCCGACCGCGGCGGCTGCGTTTTTATGGAGGAAAACGCTAAGGCGCTCGTGTGTTGTGCGATGTCAGTGGACGCTAAATATCCCCAGGTGGTCGAAATTATCCCGGAGCCCACCACTACGGCACCTCTTCCTTTCTTCTTTCAATCCCTCCTTTCCCCCCTTCCCTTATGACGCGGTTCAGGTGTCCAACGATATATGAGACAGATACTGCGCCATTTCCTTTCCCCAAAAACCAATTATTATTATTATTATTATTATTAATAATAAAAAACTCCGGCGCAGTTTGATAAGTTCAGCGGAAGGCTAGGTGTGATCTTCGCGACGCCTGCCGTGG
This sequence comes from Amblyomma americanum, assembly GCA_030143305.2. Taxonomy (NCBI): domain Eukaryota; kingdom Metazoa; phylum Arthropoda; class Arachnida; order Ixodida; family Ixodidae; genus Amblyomma; species Amblyomma americanum. Next base: position 212,919 of record JARKHS020034593.1, read on the forward strand.
AGACCGACAACCGAACCGTGCTCGTTAGGAAAGGATAATGAAATGAGAATTGGTTCTAAGGAAAGTAAATCACGCCTGTCTGACATATCGCTGTGGGTAACCGAACAGCGCCGTAAGCGAAAAAAATTATTACTACCTTGTGTGTGTCAGTATGGCTATCTATGAAAATCTATAGAAATCTATAGAATAGTATGGAAATTATGGCTATCTATGGAAATATTAGTTTTTGGGAAAGGAAAAGGCGCAGTATCAGTCACAGATCGGCGGACACCTGAACCGCGCCGTAAGGGAAGGGATAAAGGAGGGGTGAAAGTAGAAAGGAAGGAAGGTGCCGTAGTGGAGGGCTCCGGAATAATTTCGACCACCAGGGGATATTTAACGTGCACTGGCACCGCACAGCACACGGGCGCCTTAGCGTTTCGCCTCCATGGAAGCCACCAGTCGCTCTACCACAAACGTAGCCAGGGAGATGCAGCTTTTTGCTTTCGACCAGGGTTAACCAGTGCTAAATCATCTGCAATTTTATTAGGAAAGAAAGGCGCACAACTGTCTCTCTGGGTCAGTGGACACCTTAACCGCGCCTTGAGACGTGGCGGTGGTATCCTGAATTGCTTATACTACAAGGTATATACGGTGCGCGTGACGACGTGTCTTGCCATTCCTGCAATTTCTGCAGGCTCTTGGAGAGTACGCGAGTATTGTTAGCGACCACCCGGTTCTAGAGGCCTCTGCCACCATTAGAGCAACGGCTACTTCCCCGATCTCTTCACCGCACAGTCTCGCATAGACGCGCTGGTCAATTAGCGTAGAGACGAATCGAACACCGTGCCAACTGCGATTTTGGTATCTGCTCCTCGAGGACGCGTCTGCATACACGGTCGCACTTGAGGAGCGTACGGTTCGAAGCGAAAGCTTCATTGGGCTAGCTTCGACGCGTTTCGCTTGCGCTTGACCTTCAGCCGAGCCAGAGATGTTCCGTCGCGCACCGTCGCCGCCGGGCGCGGTTCGGATGTCCACCGATATATGTGACTCGAGCTCCAGCACCGCAAGTCCCTGCGTGTGTGCCTAGGCCTGCCCAAAAACTCGCAGTGCGCCGCAACGTTGGCCGAGGCAGGAGCGTGGCCCCTTGAGCTCCAAGCAGCGCGCAGGGCACTGAATCATATCGACCTGCTTCACCGCGCACCGGACGGCGGCTCGCTGTTGCAGCGTATGCGCTCGCACCCGCGCTCACGAATGGGCGTGGCGCTGCTCGGCTCGAGTATGAGCAATTGACACAAGGCCCACTCCCCTATGGCTCCTGCGCGCCCTGGCCTGCTGCCTCGGAGGTACAGCGAGAGATCGTCGGCATTGCGGGAAAGCGGAGCACGCCCCTCTGTGCTGTGCAGCAGCTGGCCAGAGCCGTCATACACGAGGAGCTCCAGCACCATCTGATTAGAGTTTATTCAGACAACATGTGGTACAGTTGCCTAGGGCGCAGACCAAAAGGCAAATGGATGCCTGACAGAGAGTCGGCGCTCTTGTGGCTCCCATTCGAGAGCACAAGACATTCAACGCATAAAATAAACACTAAACGAGGAAATAGAGAGTGGTTGGTTAACATTGAAACTGGAGTTATTTCATATTGAACATTTATGTACAATTGGGCAAATACTGTGAGAAACAACAGAACAAATACGAAAAGAGTGGTTATGCCTGGAGTGACAACAGATACATAGTGATGCTATTTTTGAAAGATTTCAATGACTTAGTTTCCTGGATAATATTTAGAGCAGGATGGTGATCATTTAACAAACTGATAATTCCGTAGCTAAGTTTCGGAGTGCCGTAGGAATAAAGGAGGGAGTGAAAGAAGAAAGGAAGAGAGGTGCCGTAGTGGAGGGCTCCGGAATAATTTCGACCACCTGGGGATCTCTAACGTGCACTGACATCGCACAGCACACGGGCACCTTATCGTTTTTCCTCCATAAAAACGCAGCCGCCGCCGTCGGGTTCGAACCCGGGTACTCCGGATCAGTAGTCGAGCGCCTTAACCACTGAGCCACCGCGGCGGGTCATTTCCTTTCTTCAAAACCAATTTTCAAAACGAATGCAATTTTCTCCCGGGTTCGAACCCGACCGCGGCGGCTGCGTTTTTATGGAAGAAAAATGCTAAGGCGTCCGTGTGCTGTGCGATGTCAGTGCACGTTAAAGATCCCCAGGTGGTCGAAATTATTCAGGAGCCCTCCACTAAGGCACCTCCTTCCTTTCTTCTTTCACTCCCTCCCTTATCCCTTCCCTTACGCCGCGGTTCAGGTGTCCAACGATATATGAGACAGATATTGCGCCATTTCCCTTCCCCAAAAACCAATTATTATTATTATTTTCTTTGAAAGAAAAGGAAAGGCGCATAACTGGCCCCCTAGGACAGCGGACACCCCAGTCCCAATTTAACCTATCTGGTGGTAGTGACAGATGCGCGCTGCATGCGTTGGCTTTCCCAACGTTGTAGAAGAAACGCGGCACTTCAAGCTATTATAGGCAATCGGCGTTCGTTGTGTTCATTGCCGTTGGCGTTGACAGCGTTCTAGACTATGGTGATTTTTCAGGAAAGGAAGGCGCATAACTGGGTCCCTGGGAAAGTGGACGCAATCGCGCTTTGAGGTACGAGGTGGTGGTGAGGGAGAAAGAGCTTTGGGCTGCAGGCATTAGCGCTGGCAACGTTGTGGCAGACACGCGGCACTGCAGCAGTAGGCCGCAGAATTCATCGGGTGACCACCCTGCCGCGATTAACCATTAATTTAACAGCACCTGTCGCGGTTGTAGACGCCAAGGCGTTAAACACGCCAAGCCGCGTCTGCTTGCCCGATACACCACAGCTTTCGCTCCTAACCAAGTTCAGCAGTAGTTAAACCGCATGTAATTTTTTCTTTTGATTGAAATAGTAGGCCTCACCCAAACGGGCAAGGCCTCCTCAAAAAATTCGCCTATAGGCTGGTAAATACCCCGTTAGTCCGACATGTTGGAGGCTCAGTGAGCGGTTGTCACAGTGGCACACTTGTATCTGTGTTTGCGGGGAAGCGAGCACCGGGACCCCACAATCCATAACATGCCAAGAGGTGCCGATTAATCCTTTCAATTCTACAACAATTTCGGACAAAGAATGTTCGAACCAAGGTCAAATCTGCAGAACACGGCTCGTTGACGCCCTTGCGTAAGTCTTTTACTGAAACAACTTTGTTTGCTCTTTTATTTTGCAAGTTCATACTTGAGGCTTTGGAATAGTTGCTGCTTAGTGAACACTCGCGTCGCCTTTCGTGTCGCTGGGGCTTCTTCAGCGACAAAGGATAATAAAACGGCGTGCTCTCAACGCCAAAATAATGGGTGGTTGTTTAGCGTTCACAATGCGGGGACCCAGGAGCGTGTCCCGAATCCCTAATAATAAACTTTTTCTCTAACCACTCCTAAGCATGAAATGTGCGAAGCGCACAGAGGGCCACCCGAATTTTTGAGGATGGCAAAGATCAAATCTGAGGATTTTACACTTCAGTTCTGAAAGTAGAAGTAGTAGTGGTTTATTAAAATAATAATTAAAAATAAGGATAAGATTTTTGCTAGCCCCAGCATCTGCCATCGATACTGAAGCACCTGAGCTGGGGCAACGGAATTAAGGATAGCAGACAGAATGTAGAAATGAAATGACCGCTGCACACCAACTACCTACCAGCGATCTGCCCCTTGCGCTGGAGGACGTGCGTGCGGCCATCCACGACCATCTCCGAAAGCAGCACCCCGACCCACGCATCGCGGGAGGTGAGCGCATCGACAGTGTCACCGGCTGTCGCGCACTTACACGGTAACAACGTGCAATGATCCTCCGCGCGCGCATTGGCTGCGTGTGGCCCGGGGAACGACGGGTGCGTCACGGAATCGCGACGAGTGATGTGTGTGACGGATGCGGTGCAGTGGAAACACTAGAACACTTGCTCCTTCACTGTGTCGCGTTCGCCGATGCTCGTCGCGATATGCTCGCGGCCTATAGGGCGCAGGGCATACTACCGGACTCCATCAAGACGTTATTGTGGCCGCAAAGGGCAGTGCGCGCACTCGTGAGCGAACTTTGGTGAGCCTCTGTGCATTCCTCGAACACACGGGCTTGACGTCCCGTCTGTTCTCCGTCAGGTAGTTACACGCAGTGACCGAACGCTCCGAGAGTTCTACCTTGAACGATTAATAACTGGACGCCCCACTCCAATTGTAGCCAGCACAGTGCTGTGCGCGTGTGTGATTTAATTCCTCTAAAATGAACTAATCACGCGCACAACCTGGACACATTTCTTATTGTGTAAATAGTTTGTACATATTACTTCTCCCCCTATCCTCTCTTCCTGTCCCCTCACCTCTTTCATTTCATTTCTCCATTCCGCCTGCTATACTTTATTTCCGCTGCCCCAGCTCAGATGCTTCAGTATCGATGGCAGATGCCGGGGCTAGCAAAAATCTTTTCCTTCCTTTTTACTATATATACCCGCCGCGGTGGCTCAGTGATTATAGGGCGCTCGACTACTGATCCGGAGTTCCCGGGTTCGAACCCGACCGCGGCGGCTGCGTTTTTATGGAGGAAAAACGCTAAGGCGCCCGTGTGCTGTGCGATGTCAGTGCACGTTAAAGATCCCCAGGTGGTCGAAATTATTCCGGAGCCCTCCACTACGGCACCTCTTTCTTTCTTCTTTCACTCCCTCCTTTATCCCTTCCCTTAGGCGCGGTTTAGGTGTCCGCTGATATGTGAGAGATACTGCGCCATTTGCTTTTCCTAAAAACCAATTAATTATATACAATAATTTCGATATTCTGGGGATCTTTAACGTGCACTGATATGGCACAGCACACGGGCGCCTATGCGCTTCACGTCCGTCGACACGCGGCCGCCTCCACATCTACTAAAAGAGCGTCTGAAGGTATTTTATCTGGATCTGAAGGGTTGTATTATACGTGCCTTTTAAAGCGAAAGCTTTACTGGCCGATAATAATAATAATTGGTTTTGGGGGGAAAGGTAATGGCGCAATATCTGTCTCATATGTCGTTGGACACCTGAACCGTGCCGTAAGGAAAGGAATAAAGGAGGGAGTGAAAGAAGAAAGGAAGAAAGAGGTGCCGTAGTGAAGGGCTCCGGAATAACTGGCCGCGAACTTGCGATTTCACCGTGGCCGCCCTCCGAGGAGGCGCATTACGTCACAACGCCCGCCTCGCCGCGGATATTTCTCTCTCTCTCTCGGTCCCTAGTCACAACTGCGCATGCACAACTAGTAGCACCGAGCCACAGGTGTTCCGCCGCTGCGCAGCGCCGCGCCTTTCCTCAAAATGCAACTTTCAATTTTCAGTTTTCTCTTTCTTCTTTCCCTCCCTCCTTTATCCCTTCCTATACGGCGCGGTTCGGGTGTCCACCGAGGTAAGTGAGACTGTTACTGTGCTTTGCGCGCTCGCCGTGCCATCTCGCATGAAGTCACGCCGCGCGGCTCTCCGCCGCCATTTGGTATGCCGTCATAACGCGTTCCTCGTCGTTGCACTTACCTCCGCTCGCTTCGCCAGCGGCGTCGCATGCCTGATAACATGTCGGAGAAATGAAAAGGAGAGCTCGCGTGTGCTGCATCTACAGTTGTGTCGTCTTTAATGCGACAACAACATAGCTAGACAACCAGACTAACCTGGGTTTGCAATCAAGATTAACCAAGGCTAGCTATGCTATGCCTTAGCTTTCGCGACGTATATCCTGGCATAGCCGAGCTAAGCCACTGTAAATTTTTTCTTTACTTCCCGTGACTTTTCTGCCGCCGTTCATGCCAAGCCTTTCAGAGCACCTAAAGACAAAATGTCCTATTTCCCTAAAACAAGTACAAGCCACTGTGCTAGTCCATATTTTAAGACTTGATAGGGAGGCCCGCTGGTAATGAACAATCGCTGAAATATGTAATAAGGGAGTAATTACTCATTTTCATCGACCCAAGCGCAGCGATACGGCTACAAAGGAAAGCTATACAGCTTTCTGGTAAACGTCGCAGTTGAAGAAAAATTCGTCCTGTTGCGGGGTTCGAACCCGGGACCACCGCCTCACCGGAGCAGTCGTTCTACAAATTGAGCTAACCGGGACGGCAAGCTTATCGTAGAAACTTTGTAGCCGTATGGCTGCGCTTGGGTCGATGAAAATGAGTAATCTCTCCATTATTGCAAATCTACTCCACCTTAGGGGATTCCCCTAAACATTTGACCTATCGCTGAAATAATGCCCCGCACGCACAAACGCACACACGAACGCAAATGCTGCCAACCATTGCCGCGTACATAAATCCATATCGAAGAGCAAAGCGCTCCGTCTCTTTTCAGAATGAAATTACGCCCACGTCATTAAAACCATCTGTCTCATTCTGAGCGCTCGTAAAGCAAGTGCCTCGTTAGCAAGGGCACGTCAACAGTAAACACGAGGCCTCTCCATCCACGCACGTTCTATTGAAAACAGATCAATACATCACACGTGTGCGCGCATGTCTTCACATGTTGCGCTCGGCATGTGTGCTAAGCTTCAGTTCCGCAAATTCGCTACACCGCTTGAAGCATCCGCCTTCTAATTTAGCGAGCGTTGGAAGCTTAAGGCTTCGCTGAAGTGTTTCTTTCCAAGCGCCAGGGCCTAGGGCTCTGAATATTTGCATGCAAGTGTGAACATTGCGATCTTGAAGCTTTCTCCCAGAATCTGTTCTATATATCCAGTAATAAATTTTTTTAGGTGAATTTAGCATCCTTCATACCGCAAAAAGCCTTGCTCTCATATGCCAACTGGGAAAACCACAAAGTAGAATTTATTCAAATTTACGGCGGGCGTGGTGCAGTTCCCTGTCATTTTTTTTGAAAGATATTTTACCACAAGCACTACTTAAGTGATTACAGATTTCTTTTTTCGAATTTCGAGCATCACGCATTTACCCACGGTGTTCAATGCACAATGAACACCCTAGATTTGTATTTTAATATTAGGGTTTCGAAATATTTTGGCATTTTCGAAGGAATATTCTATATGCGTATAAAAATTAACCATTGCTGTGCTCCATTCTAAATGTAACGAAATATTTATTTTCAATCTCAATTATTAATGGCTTCTGAAAGGCTGAAAGGCTGAATAATTCTGCCGCTGCGGCTGGCAGGCCGTTTATACCTTTCAAAGTTATGTGGTGTTTAAGATGTCAGCCCAAAACACATATCAATGCTCGAATAAAATATTGTTATTCTTTGTTGCGAAATTTGTGCGTTAGCATAGGCCGACAGGAACTGAGCGACCCTTTAGCCTTTCACAAGGACAGAAATGTGTTTCCGCCCTTACAAAATTTTTTAGACAGTCTATAGACTCTCCATAGACTTCTGTCTATAAAGGGTGATCATTCTCTATAGACAAACCCCATAGAACACTTTATAGGCAATACAAATGACGCCTATAGACAGTCTATAGGCAACCTGTAGATTTATTGTCATATTTTCGTAGACTTGTCTATAGACAGTCTATAGACTATGAATAGACGAAAATAAATAACTATAGGAAGGCAATAGAGGATATAAGAAGTCCATAGACAGTCTACGGGCCGTTTTTGTAAGGGCGCTCTCGCCCAGCACCGGCAGCACGTTCTGCACGGTCGTGGGCTCCGGGAAACAAGCCGGCTGCAGTGCAAAACACCGGCTCGAGGGACGGCAGGCTGCTTTGCGCGGTGGACGACGCCTGGTGTCCCGTCGAGCTGTATGCGAAGTGCTGGGGAAAGAATGGGTTCCCTGCTGCGTGCTGTTGACACAACGGGCGCGGCCACCTCCGCTGCGTCACGCGCTGCAGGCGTTGCTTCGACTATAAACCGGCCGAGTTAGGTGTCTGCAGTGGATGCGGTCGTCGTTTAACACGCAGCTGGAGCCGCATCGATTGGGCGCCTTTTCGTTGCGGGCAGTGTGTTGGTGTCATGACTGCTGACACAGACACCAAAACGCAAACACAGGATTGAATAGTTCATACAGTCCGGGAAATTCCGGCAATATTTGCACGCTAAACTCGTTAGCTACCAAAACGGAAAATGACATTAAGCCTTTCATTTTCCTACCTTTTAATAAGCACTTCAAAGCTTTCGCTCTGGCGTAAGTAGATCAGTAGGTCGACAAGGTAAGTTAATTGTTGAGCGAGTTGGTGACGATATTCCATGACAACAGCATGAGGAATGGGACATAGAAGAAGGGAACACGCAGGGACACAACACAGCCACGTTGGTCAGTGTGGGTTTCGAGGTATGCGTAACAAAGTACCCTCTGCAGAAGCCCTTAACGATACCTTTAAATCTTTGCAAGCGGCCTGGCCAGCCTTGGAACGTTCCTCTGTTTCTTCCTGAGCCCAAAGCACCGTAGGTCTTGTCTAGATGTGTGAGAGGTCTGTTAGTGCCCAGATAAGTACTTGTCAGTGAACCGACCTCAATATGTGCGGTTTAGACAAGCGACAGAACATTAAGGGAGTAGAGATCACGTGACTTCACAAAGTTGGTGCAGCAGGCTATGAACTTCGGCGGAAGGATCGAGCTAACTTTGCTGAAATAGCACCAAAAGTCGTATTCCTAATTTCACGCCTTCAGCAACTGTCTGCAGTAACCACGGAGGATTTTCTGCTGCTTCTTCTTAGTATAGCAATGGAACTCTCCAACATTTGCCCTCCTCACTGTATGATGCAGTCAGAGCATCAGGGACAAGCATTAGTGCTCTGGTTACTAAACGTGCCACGTTCGTTCATCAGTCCTTATGAGGAATTGAAAAAGTTTCTCCAGAGACGCGCGATCAATTCGAGAAGCAGTCGCTCTGCCAACGAACATTATGGTTCACCTAAGCGAAATCGAAAATAATGCCGACATAGCGCAGCGAGTGGCTAGTCGGCAGTTTTCAACACTGTCATCACGGAGAACTTCGAGGCAGTCCGCTAGAAGCACTCAGTGCACTCATATATGCTGCAAAAAAGAAGAAGCGATTAATTCTTGATTCGTGTTCTTCTGCCTGCTGACAACTAATAGCAGCTGCGGAATACAGCCCGCCGCTTCGAGTGGGCCTCCCCACACATCTGCAGTGCCCCTTCATCCCGTCTCTCCGGACAGACTGCAGCGCGGCACCGAAGCTAGCGCGCGTGCGCAAACCAGCAGAGTTTTCGCGCCAAATTGTATTGTCTGCCCAACGAGCCAGAAAACATGCTGCGAACCAAAACGCGCTTTTCCCGTGCCTCTGTATCTGCGGCACTTTTTGCCGCCGGGCGTAATCTCATTCCCCGCCGCTTGCTCCGTTCGTGAGTTGTGCGATGTTCTTCCTGCTCCTTTTCCGCGCACCTTATCCCTGCTTCTTTCTTGGTGCCCCTTCCAGACTTCATGCTGGGAAGCTTCCTCCTTTCCTTTGTCATAAGCTTCCCCTCTTGCGGACTGTTATTGTTCATTTAGAGCTTCCCAGAACGGCATCAGCTCCTGCTCAATGCCACGGTAAGCGGTGCTCTCAAACATCGCAGGATAATCCTGAAACATGCAGCTGCCTAGCAGGATGAGACGTTCGAACGTAGTTTGTGCATGGTCGGAGCTAAGGTGATTAATTGGTTTGCAGGGCCTGAATCAGCTTTCCAAGGTCCCAGTAATGTTACAGGGTCACGTGCTGTTTCCATAGTGCAACCCTTAAAGATCGCGCTGTGCCCTGAGCGCTGACTTCGACGCGATGCCGGTGGGTCTGCCGGACTGTCGTCGATATAGTCCGAATAAACAAACGCGAAAGGAGCGAATCTGCAAAGAATAAATCACGGGAAGGTTTCCTTACAGGAAGCAAAATTGAAAATTGGTTTTTGCGGAAAGCGAAGTGGCGCAGTATCTGTCTCACATATCGGCGGACACCTGAACCCCGCCGTAAGGGAAGGGTATAATAGAGGGAGTGAAAGAAGAAAGGAAGAAAGAGGCGCCGTCAGTGGAGGGCTCCGGAATAATTTCGACCACCCGAGGATCTTGACCTTGCTAGTTTGACGTACTATACAGGAATCGCAATGTAGTACGTCAAACTAGCAAAGTCCTGAGGTCCACCGACAGGTCCATCGACAGGTAAGACAGTTACCGCGGGATTCATCTCCTGATAATCATCTTCTAATTTAACCTTAAGCTGTCATTTGTGTTTGCACTGTCACGGTTCAAACACTGGATGCAGGATTGCAGATGAGCTGTGCATGTGTGAGCTGGCTATTTGCACGGCAAAAAATTGCTCCGATATATTTATCCCTAGCACCATCTGAACTGCAGCTTTTTACATGTTGCGTATTTGTCAACGCCTCAAGGAATTTTGGTTTATTGCTTCTAATCACAAATGGTGTTCGTCCTGTCTTGTGAACAAACAGCAGGAACAAAAGGCTGCTGGAGCAGAGTCGCTCTTGACGTTGTATCCAGAGTAAGCGGTGTCTCCGTTTCCCATAGTATTTGGGACCACCACAAATGACAAACAACGCAATTCCTCAACGTGTCCATGATGGTGCCCAGGCCAATGTTTTTGCGTTTATTGGTGCTGCCACACGTACGCCTCTGTGGGCACACACAACCACTTCTGAAAGGACAATGTGAGATAGGAAAGGAACAGGACACACAAGTCGCTGCAGTACCATAGCTCGCTCAACTCCCGATTTTGACCAAAGGAGAATGCTTACGCCCCACTGACTCCGCGGCACAGGAACAGTGTGTACATACATGGGGCCGTAAATACACGAGGACCCGGCAAGTGCCACCATGCAAAGAAAGGAAGGGAGGGAAGCGAAGGACGCAATTGGCGTCCGCTAGAGGGAGCTGCCGGCTGAAGAGGACCCCTTACAGCAGTTCGGGACGGAGGCTATATGCGGCGGAAAGCAGAGACCGGTCTGGCTGACCGGAAGAAAGACGGAGCCGCCTCTGCTATTTACGACACGCCGTGCTTCATAAAACATGTTCCCGAGACCTGGAGAGCACGTGTGGCTTTGCTCGCGTGTCGCTTCGACCGGAAAGCCGGGGTGGAAAGGTGCAGGGATGCGAGAGGAGAAAGGAGAACGTAAGAAGACTACCCTGACCACGCTTCGGCAGCAAGATGCTAGGGACGCAATAAAGAGAGCAAATAAATAATAGCAAGAACAAGAAACACTTGCACCACACTCCGCTTAGCCCGTTGGTGGCTGCACGATCTTTTGCGCTATCTTTACGTCCTGGTGAGAAGAAAGGTGTTCGTGCCTTTCCTGCTTTTACTGGCCAAGCTCGTTTCGCCTTCGATCAGCCTCAGCGCGCGCGACAGTGCAAACAGCTGGTGCAAGCACACCGATCTGCTTTGCTTTTCTAACCTTTGCGCGCAGCTCCCGTCTCCCAGCGCAGTTAGGAGCGCAGGGTGCGTTCGCATGCGAGTTAATCGAACGCACGCAATTCTGCCAGGTGTTGACAGGATGAAACACAGAGCCGCTGCATGCTCTACGTGGTCTTGCTTGGTTTATGGTTTATGGGGGTTTAACGTCCCAATGCGACTCAGGCTATGAAAGACGCCGTAGTTAAGGGCTCCGGAAAATTTCGACCACCTGGGGTTCTTTAACGTGCACCGACATCGCACAGCACACGGGCCTCTAGAATTTCGCCTCCATCGAAATTCGGCCGCCGCGGCCGGGATCAAGCCCGCGTCTTTCGGGCCAGCAGCCGAGCGCCGTAACCACTCAGCCACCGCGGTGGCTCTACGTGTTCTTGCGTGCGTCGGATATGTCGACATCTTTGCGGATGTGTACCATAAATTCCACAAGCCTTTGGCAAAACAAAGTGGCTGCCTCTATGAGCGGGCCAGGGGTTAGTGGACGTGTCGCAAGGCAATAACATAAAAGGAGAATAACACCACACGTTCTACGGTTGCCTCGGGGATTTTGATTCGCGTCTGATTTCCTGCCCAACAAAAATTTCCTCTGCCCAGGCGACGGCCGGTAAATTAAGCCCCGGCCGTACCAGACGGAAGCGAATAATGCGCAGGATATAATCGCCCGGCATAGCACAGCGCACGTATTGAGACTGCCGACTTAACCGCGTCTACCGAAATGTCAGTATCCATCTTCCCAAGAGTATTGCTCCGGAAGAGCAGAGATTATTGCGCTCTAGAAAAGGAGTGCTTTGAACTAGGCTTAGCAAAGCCACTGCGTCAACGCTGCATGCATGCGGCCCCGCCTGCAGAAAGATCTCAGATTTGCGTGCTGGACCGAGTGGCAGGAGCAGGGCAGGAAAAATAATGACGCGGCAGAGTCGGAGGTAAGATAGACACACACTCACACATGTGTCCGCTCGAAGACATTGATGTTCACTGGCGCGTTCGTTCGCAATGACTCGCGCGCATTTACTATCAGTGATATCGCGCCCACGTTTGTAGGGTTGATAGGCTAGAAAATAGGAGCAGTCTATTGTGAATGTACCGTTCACTCAACGTCGCAGTCGGCATGCAATGTATAGTTCGGATTCTGAAAATTAACGTGTGGCCCGCAGGAGGTAACACGACGGAAACCGAATCTACCTGAGCATTCTGCTTATATGGTGATGGGCATTATATGTCTGAGCATTTGTTGTGCGATATGCCATAGAGGTGTTGCAAATGGAAAAGTCGATATTAATTTTGAGGGATTGGCACCTGGTATTTTCTACAATGTGCATGCCTGCGGGCGCTAGTCTGGGACGTCTATGTTCTTGTGAGCAGTAGAATTCTTTTAGTTTGCTAGGCAGTAAACATCAGAAGTGTCCTGTGTCTGATCCTGCCTAAGTGTTCCGTCAGCGCTGGCAGGGCGGCATTTTTGCCAAAGGAACGAAAAAGTGAAACCAGGATGAGGTGAATAAAGAATGCTGTCTACATCTCATCCATCGCAGCGCAGACACAAAGGCACAGATTCGAAGCGCTAGTTTCCTCGTGCCTGCCTTTCACAGGATCGACGAGGCGTAGTTCAAGCACCCCCTTGGTATCTTTAATGCGTTCAGTTTTCGGGGGAGAACTGTAATAGAGTGCGCAAGGGTCCGCGGGAGAGTTCTGGCGAGAAGCAAGAGGGAGTATGGCGAACGAAATTTACCGGTTAATTTGCGTTCTCCACATTCGTCCGGATAAGGTGTGTAATAAGAAATGCATACAAAACATCGCCGGTTGCTTCCACTCTATTCTACTACCGCGTTAAGGAGCGACACGTTCTGCCTCTTACCTTACAACAATAATTGCTTCCTTGTTGGCCGAAGGCCATGTGAAGCTCTTACTATGTATTTAACGCTACTGGACTCCATTTCTTGGTGTTTCGCTGATCAGGAGTTATTACTCGGAAGAGAGGCAATGAAGGAACCACCTTGTACGCGATTGGCGTTCAGCTCTTCAGGGCCTGCTTGGACAGTTGGACGTGAAGCGACCAGAAGAAAGCAGCGCCATCGCAGACCCTGGTGGCGTGGCGGAACCGTCGAAGGTGGTTCAAGACTACGAACCGGTGGAGAAGCGGCCGCGAATGGCGGAGTCCGAGTAGTCAGCAGGAAGTGCGAAAATCGCTTAGTGAGTGTTACTAAAAGCCTTAATTGCTTGCTGCTGTCTTACTCTTATTCGTCCCTCGTAGAACGTTTACAGAGACCGGTATATGAGGGAGTACCTCCGCAGCACATGGGATTGTCGAATATTCCCGCGAGCACTGACCATTGCGAATGGTGTGTTTCCCGGTTAATAGTCACTCCCAATTTATCACCAACTTGTAATCCGCGTGTTCCCCCCGTTTCATTCACGTGGGGCCCCTCTCGTGAGCTTTCAATCGGGCATTATCATGGGGAGAAATTAAAGGCAACTTCTGGATTAAGGAAAGAAGGAACTGAAACTCAGGGTGCTAATGTCGAAAGTATGAGTCTCCAGATAAATCGGGAAAGGTGTTTGAATTCATCTGGAGCCGCCACTCCTAGGTGCTCGTCTCCAGTATAGAACCCGCTCGACAAGGAACGTTGCATGACTAGACTTATTCAGGACACATGATTTCGGATTAAAGCCACTTGTACAAAGGCCATGTGCGCCGAGAAGTTTGTACGTAATTCGGGCTTATACTGGCGGGCAGAGCGGTATGTCATGTAAACGGACGGTGTCGGTGACCTGCTCGCTAGACCCGATGGGAGACATTCAGCCAAGAACTAAGAGCAGCACAAAAACCCCCAAAACCTTGCACTCCACATGAAGCGCCACATTTCGGAGAAGTCCCGGGTGGAGTTGCCCTGCCTGGATCTCTGCAGCAGAACAGAAAGAATACAGCAGGGACCGTTCTACAAGGACCACCCCATGGAATGGACGGCGTCTGGCCGGTGACCGGAGAAGCGAGGACGTAATGTGGACCCTTCAGCGCCCAGTTCTCAAATCAACGACCTAGGTCCGAAGCCCCAGCGTGGCAGGCCCCCATGAATTCGACGTCGAAACGCCATCACGCCGTCCGCTGCCTCCGCGTGGCGCTAGAAGAAGCAATGCCCGGCTTGAAATCACAGCAGCGCCGATTCATCATTGGCCTCACTGCGTAAACCTCGCCGCCTTTCGTCCTAATGGCGCGCAAGAGGGTCATTAGATCTGCCACATCCTCGCCTCTACTTTCCGCCGTCTTTGATTCTGTCGAACAAGACGAATAGCATTGAGCACTGACGTCACGTTCAGTAGTTCAGTTGCAAGCACGCGGTAAGTCGGACGTGGGGTGAGATAAGAAAGCCCCTAAAGGTTCGAAGTTGTCCGTATTGCTAAGCGCGACGGTTGGCAAACTAGACACGGGTGAGAGGGAGCAGGAAGTGCGACGTTCTGACTTGGTGACAGTCATACCTGGAGAGTTAGAAATGACCGCCACGAGCTAACTTGCCGCACACCTCTCCGGCCTGGCCTCAAATCTCCAAAAGGAAAAGCCGAACAAAGTAACTAAGCGTGACGCCAGTGCTATTCGTTAAGTTCTTAATTTCTGCACTAATTTATCTTTAAATGCTGCTTTTAGGCACACGCATTTGTTATTAAAGCAGTAAAGGATATGAGAGAACAGAAACGGAGCTCAGAGTTGAGCTGACGCGCGAAATAAAAGTAAAGTTTCGAAATTAATAGCCCGCCGCTTTAAAGGTGACATCGCGAGGCATTGTTTGATGTCGAAAAATAAACAACAGGCGAGTAAAGTTCTTCAAGTGCCAGCAGAAACTTACGCAGACATTAAAATAGACGAGAGAAGGGTCGGAAAGAGCGCGTGAGCCCAAGTAACCCTCGCATAGCAAAAGCGTAGAAAGTGCGTACGCAGCACCAACGGAAGAAGAGACGTGCTTTTTCACTCGTCAAAAGCCTGGGAAAGCGAAGAGCGGCGAAAGGCAAAAGCCCCGAGAAAAGCATCGCTCGGGCGGCAGAGATTCTTCAACGCCTTTTTTTTTTTTTTTTGAGTATAGAGAGCGCAGCGGCGCATTTCACATCGCCGGAGACAAATGTGGCGTCCGCGGCGCGAATGTCTCCGTGAAAAGAAAAAAAAAAAGGAAAGAAGAGCGGAGAGGGGAGCCCATTTTTACTCGGCTCCCGCAGGCAGAACTAAAAGCCAGTTTTCAGAGGGCCCCAAAGAATGAAACGAGAGAATAGTGAGAACAGCCGGACAAAAAGGTCATAATGGAGGGCGCCACTGTTCCGCTTTTGTGGAGACCCTGGCCCCTTTTCTGTGACGCGCTAGGTCGTGCGAAACTGTGAAAGATAAAAACAGAACTCATAGACAGCAGCCTGGGAAAACTTTGTTGGAGTACACATCGGATGCAAGAAAGACGGAAACAAAGCGCGTGAGGTAATGGTGACCGCAGACGATGCTTGTCGCCGAGTTCACGTGTTTTGGTTTGCTCGCCAGTATCTATTCGCATACGTTCTGATTTCAGATATTCCTGGTGCGAGGTTAGCTAGAACGGAGGGAGCACAAGGGCTGCCGTGAGTTCAGGTGCATCCATAAAGACGGTAAGCACGCCTACGAAACTAAATTGGAGCCAAAGCAAGCATGAGGACGTAACTGAGGTTAAGCAGGTATCGGAAAATACGGAGCACGCACAATGGCTGGCAGAATAACTCCTGGAAGTGGTGAGGGGTGCCAAATATAGAACAGAAGGTATGCCGCTTTCCAGTAGGGGCAGCAGCCAGCTCGATCTCCTGGTCATCCCAGCGAATAATCGCTTTTGTCGAATCGCGGCACGTATTGTTCCCTCCTGCGCCGACGCCTGGGAGAAGAGCGCGTGGAGGCAGGCACACAAAGCTGGCGATTTTTCACGTTTTCTCCACGTGAAAATTTATAGCTCATGTCCTGTATTATTTTTTTAGACTATGCTGTAATTGCCGCTTCGCGACGCCGTTCATGTTCCGCTGTGCATGAAACATTGTAGGAAGTGCACGTGTTAAAGGAGTTACAGACGCAAAAGCTAGAACGAAACAAACAATACGATTTGTTTCATGGGAGTAAGGAAATGCATTTTAGCAAGTTTCGTTAGCAGGCCTTAAGTGGAACATAATTTGACATGATTTTGAATGTTGTCGAGAAATTCGCTCGGCATTTCTACAATATTCAGTGACGTCCAGGTACACTTGCCCCAATTACTGCGACGTAACTGAATCCAGTGGTTGCTCATAGGAACAGCCAACGCTTTCCGGCGAGGCCGAAGTCAGCAGGTATGTGGTTATCCAGGTTGGCCGGTCGACCGTGATGCCAATTGCTAATGCCAATCAGTCACCGAATCAGTCAGTCATTCAGTCAGTCAGTAATGGAATCAGTCAATCAGTCAGTCAATCAACCTTCAATCAACAAATAGATGAAAAGACTATGCCGATATGTAAGAGGACAACTCAACATAAGCATTAAAACTCAAGAAAAATTCCCGACCGTTTGTTTCCGCAAGTCACGGCTACTAATTTTTATCCGTACCTTTGTTGCTTGTAGCTTCCCATTGCGGGGAAATAACAAATCGGTGCGCGTTTTCGCGTATCTATAACAGTTCTCATGGAGGCAGAAAAAATAAACTCTGGAGAAACAAAAACCGGATCCCATTCGCCGCTCACTTGACGAGCATTAGGCCTCAAAAGCTGCCGTTAAAGCGAGAGCTGAACGCATGCAAGCATGCGGGCTCGTAACATTTAAAGCAAAAGCCCAGAACTGCACAACACTTGGTAGGAAAGCAAGTACTGAAAAAATAATTACGAGGGTAAAAGCCGGGATGCGATGGGTGCGGAGGGACGACCAGGGTAAGGGGTGACCTTCTATGCCTCTTCCTTTTCTCGAACCAAGGGAGATGTTAACGAGCCTGTGATGCGCGGGGGAAAAAAATCCGTTTATCTCTGGCTACCATTCGCGAGGCGCTAGCGGGAACTCACAAAGTGTGAGAAATAAAATTCACGGTTTAAAACTGGCTCCAGGGAAGACATTTTCTCTTCGGCCCGGCAGTCTCCTCTTTTGTAGTTCTTAATTTTATCTCCACACGCGTCCTTTCAAGCTCCCCTTTTTAGCCCAGAATAGCATTTTCACTGTCGCGTGTATCGAATGCTTTTTTTGTACTATATAACTTAGGTGTCGTACAGTTCTTCCGCTGTCATTGACATGGATCAGCCACATGCCGCGTTTGTACATGACGGTAGATGGCAATAAGTGAGGAAGATCAACTTGTCGTTCAGTAACTAACGTCGCTCGAGGTGGAATGTTCCGGATGTAAATTGAGAACTCGAATGAGGGTCCTCGTGCGGAGGTTTATGCGTCGAGTAAGCCGGTTGTCATGCGTACATTTTCGAACTGGTAAGCCTGCGAATGATTTGAGTTTTCCTTACAATATCTTCGTCCTCCTGAAGCTCTTCATCCACTCCTGATGGAACAGTGTTGAAGAGAATAGGACAAGCACTGTATTTAGTCACGAGGTACGGAGGTTTGCGAGGACGGCAGAGGAGAAGAATGAGACTGGCGTGCGATGTGGTTAACATTGCAGGCTGGCCAAATTAGAGGATACAATGCAAAAAAGTAAAGTGCCACAACTAGCAACAGGGGAATAATTCGCCGGTGTCTTCCCGGCTCGATGATGGGACATTCTTAACGCAGAACACTGTTCAAACGGAGAGTTCGTGCGGATGCTGCTTTGTAGCAGTCTTGGGCTGGTTGCTGTAGACGTCGGCTGGTGGGCCATAACAGTATACGCTGGAGCCATCTCTCTAGAGACTGGCGGATGCCTCGTAACACGTTGCAAGCGGTCCATGCCGCGCGAAGGTAAAATCTTCACAGCACAGTGTGTCTCGACGTTTCGCTTCCTTGTTTAAAGTTACACCATTTCGAGACACATACTTCGCAGCATTTTTCGCTGTTAGTATTACGGGACCGTCCCTAGAAAGCTGTCAGGCACGAAAGTCTTGTTCAGGGAAGAAACGTAGAGGCTTCGTGTCTATACCAGAGGTCTACGCATTCGTTGGCAAACAAATGGCGTCTCCAGACCGAAGAGTGATTGTCGCTAACCGAAATGGCACCTGACGACAACACCTTTACGGCACCACTCTACGAAACGACCGCCGCTTCCTGCCTCCCCCTCCCCCTCCCCTTCCACTTATTACTCGACGCTAGTCTACTTTCATTAGACGGGCACAAACAAACTCTGTACCACGTGAACTGTTCAGCCACCACGTACCCAAGCGCTCCCTTCCTCCGATCACTTCCTCTGTAAGGTATGTGGCGACGATCCTGACAACACAAACGCATATTGGACCTGCCCACGTGCCCCACAGTCACCACACTGCCTACAACGCAGATTCCTACTGACCCAGATATTCTATTCTTGGGGTAGCCTGGCCGCTCCTCCTGTTGCACTTCTGCCAATACTGTGGCCACTTCCCGGGTTCGAACCCGACCGCGGTGACTGCGTTTTTATGGAGGAAAAACGCTAAGGCGCCCGTGTGCTGTGCGATGTCAGTGCACGTTAAAGATCCCCAGGTGGTCGAAATTATTCCGGAGCCCTCCACTACGGAACCTATTATTTCTTCTTTCACTCCCTCCTTTATCCCTTCCCTTACGGCGCGGTTCAGGTGTCCGCCGATATTTGAGACAGATACTGCGCCATTTCCTTTCCCCCCAAAACCTATTATTATTATTATTATTACTCGTCCATATCGCCATATGTTGGGCGATATGCTCTTAGACGGTCCGACGTGATACAGCGACTCTCTGCGTTCCTGTCCAGCGGGGTTCGGAATAAGCCAACAGTCAGGAAGGCAAAGAAGTGAGGACGCGTGAGAGTACTGTGCTGATCTTGACACAAGGCCACGCGCCATTGGACGGCGCTGTGATGCACTTCGGTTACCGTTTAAACCACAGTGCACAACGCAAGCAGAGTTCACCATATTTGTAGTTTATTGCATCTTCCACGATCCCTAAATTACTTCTGGCGAGCTCTACGTAGAAGAGAAATAACTATGTGTGAAAGACGAGCAAGAACAAAAGGCAGCGCAGGAGATTTTATTTCCGAGGCAGGTTCCCAAATTCGGCTCCAATTTATAAATAAAATCGAACTGGTGCGAAACCAAGCTTGCATTCTGGCTAGGCCCCCGCCGGCAGAGATAGGCAACTACGCGAGTTAATCCTTCCCTTATAGATCCCAAATCGAAACGATTTTTTTTAAATAATGCACTTATCTATATCACTATTCCCCTGGTCACAGTCCACAATATACGCTATCGTTTCTAATAAACGAGTGCTTCCTGCTCTCCTGTTACCACATTAAGCTAAAATGCCAGCCTATGGATTTTGCGGCTTTTCGACGTAACACACGCTCTGCTTATAATCACCGGTAGAGCCTCTTTTTATGCTTCAAAAGACAGCTCTAGGGGTAAAAGCCTCCCATCGTTCATCTCCTCGTCCCACCGCCTACTCCCACTCATGCTTGCGCTCCGAAGAGCCACTTCAGGCTTAGAGGCGTAGCCAAAGCGGAAGACAAAAATCATTCACACGAGTCGAGTTAATGGAAGGCGCTTAGGGTCGCTTCATTTCCCTTTCACGGTAACGCTGTTGCTACTATAGCGAGGAAACGCAAGAAACAGAAAGCATCACTAGAGGGCTGGCAAGCAAATACTTGCAATACATTTTTACTTGCTTTAGTTCATTCTCCACCCCTTGAGCCAAGCGCAGAAATTAGCCTGCGCCCGACGTGGCTAATAAGCTGTCTAAGCAATAAGGCAGAAGCTTGGTAACACACAGCAAATAAGGAATAGAAAAGAGCGAAATCAAAAGCTTTTTCCCTCGCCAACTCCTGCGATTAGCGGGAGCAACTGTGGGGCCGGATCCGAAAAATGTGATCTCAGCAGGTGGTGCCGGCTAACGACAATGTTAATTAGAATACGACGCGTCGGCGGCACTTCTGTGACCGCGCATATACAACGCGAGTTTCGCTGCATCAAATCGAGGCATGGTTCATAAAACGGAAGGTGGTTGCTAGAACGGCGCAGGCAAAGCTTTATATGCGTCAACGATGTGAGGAATGTTAGATTTCCGGAGGCGAATGAATGAATGAATGAATGAATGAATGAATGAATGAATGAATGAATGAATGAATGAATGAATGAATGAATGAATGAATGAATGAATGAATGATACTGTAATATTTGTTGAATCAGAGCCGACTGGCGCATTGTTCGCTTGGCCTCAGCTCGGAAATGAACTAAAACACAAAAGAGGAGGCGAAGGACAGCGCAACGTTTTCCTTCGGTTCCTGTTTAGTGTTGCAACCCTTTTCCGAGCTTTCGTCAAGAATGAAGGCATTTAAGTGGCTCAAACTGCTACCGCGACAACTTCCAGTTGTTGAGTTTTGTAGCCTTAGACCACGCATAACTGTCATAGTCTTCCGAGCTTGGTTCATGCGTTCATAGGTTGGAACCCAAGGATCAACTATAAAGTCCGCACGTATGCGGCTAATATGGTCAATCTCACTGTGCATTTAGATATTTTCTCAGGTGCTCCATGCAGCTTTCATCATATGCGAGAACCGCAGGGGATACACGAATTGAGCCCCATGCAATTTAAGAACTGATGCAGTCCGCCCAGCAGTTTTAAGACAAACATGGGGAAAAAAAAAACTCGATTCAATGGAGCGCGAGGTCACAATAGCCGCAAAAGTTGTGTCGTCCCTAATGAGATCGCTTTCAGAATTCTACAAAGCCGTCTCCAAAGAATATCGAAGGTCACGTTCCCCTGGGCTGCCCGCGTTCGCTTTCCACGGGGGCAAACGCAGGCCTAATTGCATTAAGATTAAGCGCGAGCTAATTTGGCGGAGACAAAAGTGCAGATACCAGAGTTCTCCGTACAAACACTTTCTTACGGGTGTACAAGATCCAATTCTAGTTAATGAAAAGCCGTATATTCCTCGTGCAGTTCCCGAAAAAAAAAAAAGCGGGGTTCTGTTTGCTTCCTCGTCATTCCTAATTTTCTGAAGCCAAGTCTAATGCACTGGAGCGCGCCCCAAACATGTCTGGATAATTAGGCTTAGTGGAGTTTCCGGCTGCTCAAACAAAGGAAACACATTGCTCTCTGTGACAGAGAAATATAGCGGGGGGAGGGACGAGGGACAGTCCACATCTTTGAATTCTGTTTGATATATCTGCATTGGCTCATTTTACTTGACAATTTTTTCCCGCCTTTTATTTCTTCCTGTCTAACGTTAGCAGGGTCGTTATTTGTGATAATCCTATACAGTAACCAATGTAGGTAAAAATTTTAGGTGAATTCTCCTATGTGGAGTATATTTGTAAGAAGGTAGTCATAACTCATTGGCGTCCACCCAAGCGCAGCCATACGTGAAATATTAAACGGCTGTGATGGTTTATGAGCGCGATATTTGCTTCCTTTTGAGACCTGAGTCGCTCGCCGAAAGCAGTTCATTTTCACACAATGAGAACAATCCTCATAAGTATCGCAGGCAGCATAATACAACTCAGTAAATCAAGCGGCCACTCGTTCTGGGAATCAGGAGTTAAGGCTAAAGTCACGGAGTTAAAGAGATCCATGATTAAAATTGACCTTATGCGATTGTTACGACTTCTCGGCAACTCATGGCCAAAAACGAAGCCTGAACTTAAAACCCCATGCATTTCGCCTGTTGAAGTCTGCTGAGCCCACAGCAAATACGATAGGCTCTTTTGAGCCTGCCAATTACACACGTTGGATTTATATAACCGCATGCTGGGCTCTGCGACACTCGCTAAAATATTCTTCAGCTATGACAAAAGAAGGAAGAATAAAGAAAGTAACGAAAACAAAATGAAGAAAGTAGAAAGAAAAACGTACAAAATGAATTGAAC
The DNA here is from genome assembly GCA_030143305.2 of Amblyomma americanum. Taxonomy (NCBI): domain Eukaryota; kingdom Metazoa; phylum Arthropoda; class Arachnida; order Ixodida; family Ixodidae; genus Amblyomma; species Amblyomma americanum. The sequence goes on from JARKHS020034593.1 coordinate 235,249, forward strand.
GAAATAAAGAACAACTGCAAATTATGCGGCGTGTGCGCGTGAAGATAAACGGCCAGTTGCTCACTCCGCCGCCCACACGGGCTTTTCGAGAACTTCATGACAGGGCGAAGTGGTTGCGTTTCGAACACTCCCTGTGTTCGAACTCTCGCCTGCTTCGCATTGCTTGTTCAGGAAATCATTGCGGACTCAGACCAAAACATACCGTTCCGCGCAAACCGCCTCGAGTGGCATCTCGCCCACAAAACCACAAAAGATCAACGAGGCAGCACCAGCCACGTTACGCCCACGATCCGGATTCTCCCGGGACTCATTTAAAAACCAAATGTTGTTCCCTACTGCGGCTGGCAAATCGAGGCCGGCCAATACAGTTTGCGTCTCCCGCTGCAGACATCGCCGTGTGCATCACAAACGAGTCCTGGGCCGAGTCGCGCTGCACAGTGCGCGTGTTTGCCTGAAAGTCAATCAGCTTCTTGCGTGCCGCGTAGACGTAAAATACGACGCCGCTTTCCACCGCGGTCTGCAGACCGTGCGGGCGGGATTCCTGCAGAGTCTGCGCCAATGGCGGCCTCATTTCCCGTGGCGCCGCCCGCTTTCTCGCTTTCAGCCCGCTTGCGGGTGCAAGGGAAGACCGAGCAGAATTCGCCGAGTGTCCGGGTTGGGCAAACATTGAAACAGTATACGCGTGCGTGTGTGCCCGCTGCTTTGGCGACTGACAACAGCGAATGCGCGGCGTGGGAAAGCAAGAACCGAAAGCAGTCGAGCATTCTGCGAGCTTTTAAGGTCGCTCCAAATATTTGCTCTCAACGGAAGCCAGCACCCCTTGCTCAGGGTTGGAAAAGGCCCCCTCCTTAGTTTGACGCAGTTGGCACGGGCCATGTATGAGTACGGGGGAGGGGGGAGGGGGGCTCAGGAGTCACGGTTTCTGCCTACATGCGCCAGCTTCTATTTTATTTGTATTTCTTGCCTGCGTTTGTAGATGACGCAGTTGTTTGACAGTCTTTTATACCACCATACGGCGTTTCTCAACAGCCAGCTGCACTATCAGGGCAAAGTGCCCCTGAGACACAGGGGCTGTGAAAACAGTGAGCTTGGATACGCTTGGATTCTCACTCTTTAGCAGATTAGGGAAATTAATGCGCACCCTAGCCCGCTGAAAGCACCAAAGAACGAAATACGCTTAGCATTTGGAATTAACTGGCCCTTCGTCCAGTTCATCACTCTTCTCTTCTATAGCGTTCAACGCCTACAGCGGTGTATGTTTCTATTGACTTCTTCCACGCACTCACCGGGAAAACTTCCGTGCTCGGTGATTTTAGAGCAGGCAGGTCCACGCAGTGGCTCTCACTCAAGATCCAAACTCAGCAATGCTTTCGGAAATGACATAGAATGACCGGAGCTGGCGCACCGTTTTTTAAAGATATTTTTTATATCAGTGCACTAGTGGAGGTTCCTTGCTGAGTGAGCGATCCGATGGCGTGGGAAAAGCGACTTTGCCCCGGATCAGGTGGGTTTATTTTGCTGGTTAAGCAAAAAAAAACCCTATATATTTGTAGTGCTGAGTATATTGTTTGGATGAAGACACTTTGACGTAAGCTGCATCCGGGCGACTGATGCTGAGGCATTAATTCTATGCCCATAATTGGCGCCCCCCCCCCCTGCCCTAATGCTCCTCAGTGCCGACTGAACGCGTTGAGTAACGGTCCGGTGACTCACTAACGAGCCAGAAATTGAATCTGTGGTAGAGTTTTCTGACATATTATTTTAACGCGACAGCGTTAAGGAGCTCGTGTCGCAGAAAAGCCGTTGTCGTAGGTGTCGATCGTGAGCGAAAAAATTGGAGGACGCTTAAGCTTCGCCTTTATGAGTGGAACGCGAAGGCGTGTTGCAGCACTGCCAGGGAGTCCACGGAAACGCCATCGCCCGTTGGGCGCAACGCCTTGCCCGTTAGACAAATCGCTCTGCTACGTACGGTAAAACGGACGCGCGGAGCGGCAAACCACGTAGAAGCGCTGCCAGGCGTCTTGCCGAAACGCGTGGGACTCAAGTTGCAGTCGTAGTTCCTCGGCACATTGTTCTCGACAAACCCGATGCCACGAACACCAGCATAGCTTCCGCGCCGAACGAACGGGCAGCAAGCCGCAAGCTTCGTGGTGGACGCGCTTTGGATGAGCACTGCGTTGTTCGCCGCTCACCGCTTGATTCCTGCGTGCCTGCACGGCCCCACTGCGCCCGAACGGGACGAGCGGGAGGCGCTGCCGTCGCGCGCCATCTGTTGGGGCAGTGGCGTACATTGCGAGGAGGAGGAGGAGGAGGAGCAAAGAGGAGGAGGACGATTTTTCGCTCACGGTCAACGCCGCCGACGACACCGGCTTTTCTGCGACACGGGGCCCTTAACGCTGTCGCGTTAAAAAATTGCTGATGGCCTAGCTCTGTTAGGCCAGGATATACGTAGCGAAAACGCGGAGACTTCTGCATCGGAAGAGTTCATTCACTAGAAGCGTCTTTATTCATGGTTAAAGCTCAAGCCTGTCGTGGCGGAGTGGCAGCGTCTCCGCCTCAAGCACCAAAGGCCCTGGTTCGAATCCGAGCCTCGGTACAGGCTTTTCTTTTTTGTTCAGTGAGTGTGCGGGGAGTTTCAGCCGCTCCCATAGATGCCGCCACCGAATACATTGGTTAGCGGTTAAGCGCAGGCTCTGTTAAGGTGCGCTTATAGTCCAGCGAAACGCGCGCGCGCGCTGCACGGCGACGTCCCGTCGGCCAAAGCTTGACCGCCGACGCGTTCGGCGCACTCTGACCGCACTGGCGGAGACTTGGAGCACGTCTCTATTTCGCGCCGAGTGCGCCAGTCACCGCCAGCCCGGCCAGACCGGTTGGGCTCCGCGGCAATGCACGCGTTGTGACGTCACGTGCCTCCTCGGAGTACCGCCACGGCGAAACTGGAAGTTCGTGGCCAGTAAAGCTTTCGCTATAAAATCTCTCCTCCTCCTCCTTTTCCTCCTACTCCTTCTTGCAATGTACGCCACTGCCCCAACAGATAGCTGCGCCACGGCAGCGCGACGGCAGCGCAAGGAAAGGAAGGGACGCCTGTCACATATTTCGGTGGACAACCCGGACCACACCGCAAAGGAAGGAAAATTAAATGAAAATTGGCTTTAAGGAAAGGAAGTGACGCGTCTGACATATCTCTCGTTCCGGTGCAGTGGGGCCGTGCGGGCACGCAGGAATCGCGCAGTGAGCGGCGAACAACGCAGCGCACATTCAAAGCGCGTTCACAACGAAGCTTGCGGCTTGCTGCCCGTTCGTTCGGCGCGGAAGCTATGCTGGCGTTCGTGGCATCGGGTTTGTCGAGAACGATGTGCCGACGAACTACGACTGCAACTTGAGTCCCGCGCGTTTCGGCAAGACGCCTGGCAGCGCTTCTACGTGGTTTGCCGCTCCGCGCGTCTGTTTCACCGTACGTAGCAGAGCGATTTGTATAACGGGCAAGGCGTCGAGCCCAACGGGCGATGGCGTTCCGTGAACTCCCTGGAAGTGCTGCAGCACGCTGTCGCGTTCCACTCTTAAAGGCGAAACTTAAGTGTCCTCCAATTTTTTGCGATACCCATATGACTTGTTCACGCTGCGTCGAAAACACTCTCCACGTACCTCCTGGGATTCGAAGGGTATATTAAACTTTTTTTTTCCTTTCACCCCTTAATCCATGCGACGACACTTTCTTGCGAGCGTTCATCAAACGAGTTCGCTCAGATGCACTGCTTCGACCGAAGGCATAATCAGTGTTATGAGCAAGGCGACCTCAAACATAAAATGGCGCGAAAACTTATTTGAAGCAAGTTGTTTGGTTTTCTGACAAATTTAAAATTATTGATGCGGAGAAAGAACTACGCCAACGAGACACTGACGGCTAAGAGGCAGACGCACAGAAACGCAGATGCACACAACTACGCTGACCAACGAATACAGGTTGCCCAGCCACGAACTTTGGTACGTCAATGTAAACGTGTTCCGTATATAGCCAGCGCACTAGTCGGATGCAGCGGATGTGAAACCAGTCCTCTCAGCTGTCTTCCAAACGTAAGATTGGCTGAAGTCGCATTAACCGCATGGAGCCGCATTAACTTGACTGTCGCATTAACCGTTGAGTGTTGCGTTAACAGGAACCTTGACAAAGGGCATACAATGCATCTCTTCTGAAATTTACGCAGAGCCACTTTACTCTCCTGGGCTCTCGGCTTCTCCGTTGGTGACAAGGTGCTATGGTCAGGCATAGTCAGCTGATAATGACAATACTTATTTTTTGAAGGCCACATACTGATATATCCATTCACTTTTTAATACTGACGTTCTTATCCAGCGCTTGCAGTAGTGAATACCAAAACAGAGAACATGATAATTAGCTAAAGAAACACGTAAATATAATAGGACAGAACTAAAAGCAGCACATATTGCCGAAAAAAAATTCAATAATCTATCGTTATGTGCAGAAGAAAATAGAGCGCATTATGTAGAGGAGTAAGAAGCAAAACCTACGGTATTTGAGAGCGCTTTAAAATTCCTACTTTGAGCTGAGCATTTCACATAGATATAAAATCATGCACATGCGTATGTTGTAAAAAAGTTGCTTTCAAAATGAAGGGGTCGTCATTGTTTTCAAAGGCAAGCAACAGTTACGAGGAATTTGTTAATAATATTATTGCCTTTTTGTCAATTCTCTGAGCCTGCTGCACGCCCCACAACAATTTCTCTAATAAGGCAACGTCTCGGCAACGTTGCTGTGATTCCCAACTCCTCCTGCGAAGCGGCTGTGCCACACAGTCACGTAACGCCTCAAGAGTCACGGACAGGGAAAGGACGCAGGACGCATTTTTTTGAAATCTGACAAGCACACACGTGCTGTGTGCACTGCGCAGCCGGCACTCTGGCTAACCGGAGACATACAGACTAACAAAACCACCCCCACCTCGGCTCAGGAGAAGACCAAGCGGTAACGCACACATAATGCTGGCTGGGATATTAACTCAATTGCTTTGATGTCACGTTTCTCAGTCCGACGACCTCTTAAGAAGAAAGAGCAGCGGCTTGATCGGCGAACTCTGCACTGGCGGGGGATAGTCACGTAGTGCGCATATGCAGTCTTCGCTGTAGCAGTATTTGTGTATTTTATGTGTGTCTACGGTGCGTTCTCTAAACTCAGGCACTGTTTTCGGAAAACCTGTGGCAGTTTTAACACTACTGAGATGAAAACGACAGTGCCTGAATTGCGAGGGGTTGCTGAAAGGCGGCACGTGCTCAGTACGCTGCTCGCAGCCGAAAGCTAGAGAGGCGTAGACTGCGTGGAAGGTAAGCCACGTGTTTATTGCTCAGAGTCGACAAGCGTCTCAGCGGGAGCAAGAATGTTGCACTGGATTCTGCTTCGACTCATCGTCACCAAATGCACCATGAGGGAAGAAAAAAAGAAAATTTTCGAGATTTTTTTTTTCGACACTGGAGACTTGACGCTGGAGTCCTTTTGTTCTGTAGTGGGAGTGCTAAGGCTAATGATGATTACGAGAGCGAGTTGACGGGCTAGTTGGTATTGCATGGTGTAGGAACAGCGCTAAGAACAGGACAGAAGTCAAACATGGAAGCACAGGGACGGGCGCTGTCCCTGTGCTTCCATGTTTGACTTCTGTCCTGTTCTTAGCGCTGTTCCTACACCATACACCTAATGATGATGTTGAGGACACCATTCGCAACTGCTGAGCGCATCAGTACAAGCATCTAATGCGTCGAATTTGACGGTTTCACGCTTAGGCCAGGGTGTGGTTTTTTCTAGTCCTCATGGTATGTTTTCCGAAATTACAACAGTTTTCGTTCGTATGGACTAACTAAGAAATGCACAAGACGTTTTCTCTTCCATAGCGTCGTGTCCGCACGGACTCGTCGACTACTCCCCCCGCTGATACAATGCTCGAGCAAGCGGAAGCCGAGGACGAGTATTTAAAGAGGAATCGACTGGAAATCAACGATACAAATGAGAATTAAAAAAAAAACGGTCGTGGCTTAGCTTGGTTAAGTCTGGTGATTGCGAAGCAATAGTGTGTTATTCTCGGATCAGCTGGTAGTATGGCTGGTGGAAGTCTTGGGTTATGCTAGTTTTGCACGTTGTCGCCGAGCTGCATACTGGGCACGCCGCTTAGAAAGTCGTTCTTCTCGTTCTTCTTCCGTCTCCGTAGCTCGCTGATGCTTCCTCTTTGCATTCTGCCGAGCTGCCTTGTTCGTAGGCACCATCGTAATATCTGGCTGTATGACTGCCTTGGCGAGAGGAGCCGAGCTGTTTTACACAGCTGGTGTGATGTCACACCGACCGTAGCGCCCCTGGTGAGAGGAGGGAGAGTTAGGCCGCCGTTGGTGGCTACCGCCTCGCCTCGCGACGGCGTGAGATGGGGCCCCGTTTTTACACAGCTGGTTTGACGTCACTCTAGGTCACGTGGTGTGACGTCACGCAGCGACGTCACGCTTAAGGTCAATGGTGCCTACCACCGCCTCGCCACGGAACGGGCTGAAGTGCGAACTAAAGTAGTATTGCTTCGCAATAAAAAAAATGAGGATAGTCGGGAGGAACAAAAACGAGAGGCTGCTTCGAGGCCACGGCCGGCCATGCTCACGGTATTACTGATACAAAATACGCTGAAGAAACCTTAGGGCTAAAATGACCCGCATCAGGAAAGAAGACACGTCTAACTCCATCAGCATGGTTGGCGGAATGAGAAATGTAGAGAGAGCGATTGGGACAGAAATAAGGAAAAAAAGCAAGAAAGAAAGAGAAAGAAAGAAAGAAGGAAAGAGAGAAAGAGAGAAAGACAGAAAGAAAGAAAGAAAGAAAGAAAGAGAAATGAAGAAGTAAAGAAAGAGAAAGAGAGAAAGAGAAATGAAGGTATAAAGAAAGAGAAATAAAGGAAGAGAAAGGAAGGAATAAAGAAAGAGAAAGAAAGAAAGAAAGAAAGGAATAAAGAAAGAAAGAAGCAAATAAAGAAAGAGAAAGGAAGAAAGAAAGAGAAAGAAAGAAGGAAAGAAAGAAAGAAGCAAATAAAGAAAGAGAAAGGAAGAAAGAAAGAGAAAGAAAGAAGGAAAGAAAGAGAGAAAGACAGAAAGAAAGAAAGAGAAATGAAGGAATAAAGAAAGAGAAATAAAGAAAGAGAAAGAAAGAGAAATAAAGAAAGAGAAAGAAAGAAAGAAAGGAATAAAGAAAGAAAGAATTAAATAAAGAAAGAGAAAGAAAGAGACAGAGAGAGAAAGAAAGGAAGAAGGAAAGAAAGAATGGAAGGAAGAAAAGAAGACAGAAATAAAGCGAAAGAAAGAACCATAGATGTGCATTGTATTAAAACCGCAAAACGCAATAAGATTCTTCCGTATTAAAAAAAAACTAAACAGCAGGACCACATATAAAATGGGGCGTTGTAGACAAATGCAAGGGTATGCCGCGCAGAACAGTTCCCAAATGTCTGCTCAATATGTCTGGTTCCCTCCGTCGTAATTGCTTCTTTTTACTGCTCAGTGCGGAACTATCAAGACGAGCAGACTGGGAGGGCTGCTTTCGTCAGCCCTGGTAAAATGAAAAGGCCTCGGGGAAAAGCTTGTTTTTGTGGCACTTTTGTGAGAGGCACAAAGAAAATAAAAGAGGGAGTCCCAGATGGCGTCGCCTAGCCGAGAGCTCTGGCGCTTCATATATTTCTGCTGCGTATCAGGGCAACATTCCCCTTGTCAATGTTGCAACATATGTGAACGGGCGAAGGTGCCTGATTTTTTCCTAAAAGAGCGCCTTTCTTGAAAATAGCCTTGGGCACTCTCAAGCAGCTAAGTTTAGCCTGCATTTTCGTTTGTTCTTTGTCTCTTCTTCGGTTGATAACAAAGGCGCTAAAGTATACAAAAGCGGTCAGGGACAGCTGTCGAGAAGCGCCCGAGAGGCCTTTTTTGCCTTCAGTAAGGCCTTTTATTACGATACCTCGAAGCAACAATGTGCTCTTATGTGTGTGACAGGAAAAAAGCGTGTCTCCTTGCCATTAGACCAATGCGCTGCCACCCAGCTAACTGTTGCCTCATCGCAGACTGCCCACTGTCATTAAAGTATCATTTCGGGGAATGGAGAACAGATTTAATGTCAATCGAGAAGGCCATACATCATTTTACTTTTTTTTTCTTACTAACCTTGAGACCCATCGTCCTGCTTTGCCTGTCTAACTCCTCAATCACGCTCTGCAGCTCTCACCCTGACAACGCAAAACAAAGTGAACAAGTGTTGAACGGGAGCCTCAGCTCTGTCGAGGACTTTAGTCACTGTGCAGCCCTTACAGATACTTTCCACTGCATTTACACATGCCTCTTATACATCGTGGTTACACAGAGTTTACGTACTGTTTTTAAAACAGTATTTCTAAAAAGCTCATAGTAGGCCACGTGGTTCGTGATTTTCTGGCGATCACGTTAAGGAGCCAAGTTCGGGACACGGCCTTCGTTTCGATTTTTTGATATTGAGGTTCCCCGTATAAGCCGCAAGAATATCTCAATTTTTATTGGCTTCAATAAAACGCAAACTTACGACGGAAGATTTCCATCAGCCCCAGTGCCGCTTGCGTGAGTCAAATGAGACTGCAAGAATACAATTCGAAGCGAAAGGTTCCGCAGAGTGTTGTGGAATAATTTGAGGTTGTATACAATCGAGTGTCGACAGCCAAGAGCGCGTCACTGGGGATACCACGATGATGGTGAATGTCATCGTTACACAGCAGCAGTTCTTTAAGGACGCACTGTGTGAGACGGCCGACAGATTACCCGCGCTTCTGTCCCAGACCTGTGTTACAGCGCACTTCACGTGTTCTCAATAGTTACGCATCTGTTGGCGGGAATAAATGTGTGAAACTTCCTCATCCACCAACCACTTGCTCGTTTTCGAAGTATGGGCAAAAGTGGTCATTTTATGCCTATGTCTATTTACTTAGCAAGAGGGCCTTCAGAAGTGCGAGTCGCTTGTGCGCTTAGTTCGCAGTTAGTAAAATAAGCTATTGTTTGTATTTGCCACTGTTTGTATTTGACATGGAACGCTGTAGAAAGAAAAGGGCGTTTTCGTGAGGCAAAGAACGAAAAAGAAAACTGAACAAATCACGTAAACACAGTGTTCGCCAAGCACAGTTGCCCTAACCGTAGACAAACAGCAGCGTCCCTTCGGTCGTAATGACTGCGTCGTCCCCTGGGCGACGGTCTGCAAATGCAAGGTGCAGAAGTGCCGAAACCACGTCCCCCTCGGACGGGAGATCATACGAGACTGGACAAGCCGGCAATGCGAACACGCGAGATAAAGAAAGATAGCTTCGCCGCAGCGCACAAGGGAGCCGCGCCGGCCGTGAAAGCGTTTTCATGTCCAGCACATCCCGCGCGACGTGCGTGCTGTCTCTGACGTAACCCGAGCAGTGGTCGTCGACAAAGAAAGAGCGCCGCTGCCTTGGGCGAAGTCGTCTCCTGAAGAGGTGCAGTGATGATGCGAGGGAATCCACGGGGAAACGCTATTGCGACCCGACGTGCTGCCAAACTCACGGAGAGCTAGGCCGCGTTTCGGCGTCTCTCACGCGGCCTGTAATAAAGCAGCAAACGCTCTTTACGTCCTTTGAAGGGGCCCTTCAGAGTTCTTAAGACGGCTACTTAAAAGCTTGCTTTGAATCTAGATGGCGTCTTCTGGCACTTAACGACTTCAACATAAGCGTCTGCGACTGTGCGCCAGGCATCTTGAGTGGAGGGAAACGGCATCGCCGGCAGTTCGTCGGCAGCTGTTGTCCTCTCATATGCCTCAATAGTGAAACACACGAAGCGGTGCACAAACTATTTACACAAGAGTTATATTAGAGCAGCTATTAGAGTGAGACACGTATGTGACCGCATCCAGCACACCCTGAAAATAGACACCAAGTGTGGTGTACTACATCTTCAGTTTAACTGCCAGTAGAATCGAGATACTGCCTTAACTATCATTTCCGCTAGCCTATGAAGTAGCGGCGGCATTCCTACAGGGCTTGTCGATTCGAGCGGAGAAGGACAAATGGCTGTTTCCTTATTCTTCCGTCCTTCAACATTTGTTCGGTTCATCGAATTTTCTTTCTTGCGTTTCTGTTTTGAAGATTTGAAGATCCAACATCACATGAGGAGCACATGAGGTGCTGGGAGTCTGCGACAGTAGCGGCATCTCTACCGGAGAGGGCAAGCGTGGCAGGGGGCGTCAGAGTCAGGTTCTCGGATGACGTAATAATTAATAGATAAACAACGCATTTCTTTCTATAGGCTGATACAGAGAAACGTACTCGCGCCGATTATCACCTATTTTGAGAGCTGCTGACGAAGAGGAAAACGAAAGGACTTTGACCACGCTCACTAGAAAGCAGGCAGCAGAGGTTTTCAATGTACCCAAGAAATGACTTTCTGGCGCACTAAGCCTTCTTTCGTGTCTGCCGTTCTTGCGATTCCGTTTTCCTATAAATTAGACAAATCTCCCGTTAATGCCCCTCAGAAGGACTTGAGTGTGTGCATATGGTGTAATGGTATTGAGATCTACTGTAAGAGTAACCACTGCGTTCAGAGGGCCTACAGAGCGGTGCGATTGCGCGGGCGCGTCTCTTAGCTATGCTGCTGCTCGTTCATAATGAGCCGCCGGTGATTGTTCTGGCTGATTCGCGGTAACCAGGCCTGCACAGTGACGGATGCAGGTCGGCAACCGCGTTCGCATCTCGCGGCCTCAGCGCTGCATCAGCACGTGCGCGGTGAGTGCTGCCTGGCGTGGAACGCCGCCGGCTGAGACTAATTGAAATACGGGTGTTGTTGCTACGTGGGCGCACTGGGTGGCTGCCCACGCCCCGCAGGCCTGCCCCGTTCACCGCGTTACAGGTGCGTCATTTGAAGGCGCATCGAGTGACTTCCGGCGAAACGCAAAGGTGGACGTTTGAGCTTTGGTCGCATAGGGCTGCCTACAGAGAACGCTGGCACCACCGTATATACAAGTTGCTTAAAGAGCACTCTATCTACCGCAGGAATGCTGGGAATACAAAATTTCCTGTTCGGCTTGCCCAGTGTAGGACGAAAGCGAGAAGTTTACCAGAAAATTTGTAGTTGCACCGCGATTCTTTTTTTTTTTTGGGCGCAGATGAAGTTATTCCAATGCTGCGTTTTTCACAGGCTTCCTACGTAGATTTGACGCAGGTGAATGTTCGGTGTTAGGCTGGTACAAAAAAACTTTCACAGCATTTCTTACAGCTTTGCCTTGAGAAGAGCCGTCTATTTAAGGCTGAATCGACGTTTTCTACCCCATCAATAGCCAAGCCAAGTACGGGACCTCATGTTCCCGGCATTCCTGGACCTCTACATGGTGGGTGAAGTGTAGCGTCGCCAGCTTTCCCTGCACTTAAATGAAGAAACTGAGTGCTTGGTCGTTCGCAATAAACCTGTTGTATCTTGCGTGATGTTCGCAAGCGCTAACGTAAGGTTGATGAAGTCTGCCACACAGCCTAATTTTTCTGACCAGCGATGACACTGAGGTAGATGGGTGCAGATTTTTTTCTCCCCCTCGGGATGGCATGATGTGCGCCATGTCACCGACGACAGAAAGTCACAAAACATGCTAGTTATAGTTCCTCCGGCCGAACAGAAGAAGAGCGGGCTGTTCTATGCACACAGGCTAGTTTATGACAAAGCTTAACTTTATCATGTAGAAAATTCAGGTTTTATTAACACAAGATGGCTGCTGATTGCAGGGGCCTACTACAGAGGCCTACTAGAAAGCTGCCTACACTTAGGTGGTAGTGAATGAGCTGGTTCAGCCTACCCTCTTATCCCCCCCCCCCCCCCCTCGTATGTGCCTTTTGATGACGGGTTTAAGGCTTAGCTCTTTACAACAGTTTTGAACCTAGAGGCTCGGGTTCTCAGTGCGATTAATCAAGCTGCAGTAGTTGTTCTGGAGCGCACAGCGGGTTAACTCTGTTTTATTCCCGGTCTGAAAATGAAACCAGACGGCAAGTTGTAATCCCTACATTCTTTTTGTGCGCTCCCAGTCTGTTTACGAGTGCATCGAGCTACAAGACAACATCACAAAAATTCGCCACGAACCTGTGGCGTACTGTGGCGTACAACTGTGGCGTACAACTTTTTCTCATCCGGAGTTTTGTCGGTTCCCTTTCAATCTATTTGGCCGAAATTGATCTCGACAACCAACGGGTGTCGGTGGATTGAGTCCCTTATGAAGCCCTTCCGCGGGCTTGACTAGGTGCTGCTTTTCTGGAGAGGATGCCAACGTTGTACATAAACCTAATCTCCCGTCGGTTTTCCCGCCGCACCTCGGGCCTCAATCCCATTTGTCAACAAGCGGTAAAACATGATACGTAGCTCTTCCAGTTGTACCGCCGAATCAATAGCTTCCCGCGAGTGAAAGCGACCGGTGGCGCCACGGGGCCGTGATCCGAGCCCGGTTGCAGACACCGGAGGGCCGACCGGAACTCTCCAGACGAGTTCGAACGCCACGGCCGATCCGAGAGTGTGCCGAGTGATAGGGACGGACGAAAGCCTACTGCCTAACGAGCCTACGCTTTCCCTGGCCGCGAGACGAGCAATCGATGCCTGCGAGGTTCACTTCCCACGTAGGCATCCCAAACGGCTCGCCTACAGCTCCGAGGTCAACAGGGGCACGCACAGATGAGCGATAAAAAAAAAAGGCACGCCAATTCCCTTTGGGGCTTCCCTATGAGGGGAACACGAAGGCAAGGAAGAGAAACTACCGGATTCGATTAACACAATGCTGGACATACGTCAAGATGGCAGAAAAGGCCAGAGAATCAGTATTACTGGGAAAAAAAAATAATTGGATGGAGCTGTCCTCAGTGTCCTTTCGATACGAGCCGCGTCGAAGCATAGTCTCGTGCAGGCGGAATTATTATAGTTAGCGCCACTCGTGCGGAAATGTTAAAGCAGGTTGAATAGTGAGACACACTTTTACGTTCTACAACTAAGGCAGTATGAATGTGGCCAGTGCGATGCAGTATAGTGCTTTATGCTTTGTGCTTTATGGGGGTTTAACGTCCCAAAGCGACTCAGGCTATGAGAGACGCCGTAGTGAAGGGCTCCGGAAATTTCGACCACCTGGGGTTCTTTGCCGTGCACTGACATCGCACAGCACACGGGCCTCTAGAATTTCGCCTCCATCAAAATTCGACCGCCGTGGCCGGGATCGAACCCGCGTATTTCGGGTCAGCAGCCGAGCGCCGTAACCACTCTGCCACCGCGGCGGCTCGATGCAGTATAGTGGTAGTCGCCCAAAGCATGTAGGTGAAATCGATGCCAAAAAACCGTGTGTACATTAAACAATTCTTATTAACAAATGCTTAAAAAAAATTATGGCTATAGTACCTCTTAAATGCGGTTGTTCCACTTGATGCATTGTTTAATTGGTCATGATATAATGTGCTTTCGAAGGTCTAATACAGATGGAAGATATACCGTATAGAAGGAAAGGTCTTAAATTGGTGAAAAATAACGTGAGTAGCTTCGAGAACTTGAGTAGCTTGTCAGTAGCGTGGGGGTAGCTTGAGTAGCTTGCGTTTGTGAGTAGCTTTTGTAATATTAAGAGTAGCGTTGAGCCTCTCTTTTTTAATACTTTTGCTTTTCTAAGCATATACGTTTCCTCTGTACGTGTTTTTTTTTTGCGTTCCCTGCTACCCAACGCATAAAAAACTGAAGGGGACCCTTCATCTCCGATGCGGTAGCGTTAATGCGTTGATGCCCATATACGCGCAGTTGGTCATTGTGTCCTTTACAATCACAGCTCACGGCGAGTCCTGAGAACACCCCAGGGGAAGCGGTTAAGCGACGCACCCCTGTAAGCGACTGTTTCAAACACAGCCAGCGGTGGGCCTTGTGAGACCCAGGCGCCACTGCCCCTGTAAGTGACTGTTTCAAACACAGCCAGCGGTGGGCCTTGCGAGACTCAGGCGCCACTGCCCCTGTAAGCGACTGTTTCAAACACAGCCAGCGGTGGGCCTTGTGGGACCCAGGCGCCACTGCCCCTGTAAGTGACTGTTTCAAACACCGCCAGCAGTGGGCCTTGTGAGACCCAGGCGTCACTGCCGCTGTAAGCGACTGTTTCAAACACAGCCAGCGGTGGGCCTTGTGAGACCCAGGCGTCACTGCCCCTGTAAGCGACTGTTTCAACGGTGGGCCTTGTGAGACCCAGGCGTCACTGCCCCTGTAAGCGACTGTTTCAAACACAGCCAGCAGTGGGCCTTGTGAGACCCAGGCGTCACTGCCCCTGTAAGCGACTGTTTCAAACACAGCCAGTTGTGGGGCTTGTGAGACCCAGGCGCCATTGCCGCTGTAAGTGACTTTCAAATACAGCCAGCGGTGGGCCTTGTGAGACGCAGGCAGCTCTTCCTGTGTAACCTCTCGCGACCAATCGTTAACTGCCACCTGCTGCCTGCTGGGCAGGCTGTGATGACGTCACAAGGTTACTTGACGTAGGGTCCCACCTGCCACCTTGGTAGGCTACTTGTGGTAATTCTCTGGGGATCTTCTGATCACGCCGCCGTCGACGAAGACGACGACGAATCCAGGTTTTCTACTGAAAGGGACCCTGGCCGATGGCGCATACCCACGACGGGAGATTGGCAAGAAATGCACCCTGGCCAGCCCCCAGCCGTGGGTATGTGCCATTAAGCCTGAGGACCATCATAATCATGCTTCGTGGGTATGTGCCATGTCAGTACGGAAACAACAACCACCACAACAGGCCCTTTACGCTATCGCGTTAAAACGCGACGCAACCACGACGTGGACGTCCACTCCGGATTTGTGGCAAAATACATTTGTATATAGTAAGCAATGGCCGATTTCAGGCGTTCTAGAGCGAGTCGTTCGTGGACAGAAACCAGCTGTCAGCACTGGCTGTCCGCCTTAGTTTCTCATCGTCTCCAAGGAGCGAATTTCCCGTCCTCTTCACAATTCCCGCACGGATGCTCATGGCTTAGGACTACGACGGGACGATGGGACGGCGGAACGAGGGAGCTTCCGCTCTCGTTCCTTGTAGCATGCCCGCCGCAAAGCAGAGCATGCATTCTCTGGACGCCAGCTCGGCTTGCCAGAGGCCATTCTGCTCCGAAGAACGCCACTGGTGAACGCGACAATGGGGCGGGAGGCGTTTGTCATTTTCGGTTGCCGGAGTAAGCGCTGCTTCACTGAACGCTCTCGCGGCTGCCCTTGCCTTAGATATTTTGTGTCTTTTATCCCACCACCATTTATGACCAGCTTGCTCGTACATCTCTGAACACCCTCGCTCAGCCCTCCTCTTAATCAATTTTTTTTTCATTTGTTTGCCGCATTTCTCTTTCTGCGTTTCTTCCTTCCATCAGCCACCGAAGCTGAACGAAGAAGTCCGAAATGTAACTTGCGGGTGCCTAATAAACAAACAAACGAATCAGTGCTGAGTATACAACCAGTTAATGAGCCTCGTTTTCTATGACTCTTCATTACAATGCAAATTTCAACGACCCAGCCACAATGGCTCACTACCCTCAACTACAATATCTAGCTGCCTTCTTAGATGCTCATTGCATGACCACGGCTACCAATGAAGCGGCATTTATAAAAAAGCTGCCACTTAATTATATGATCGCAGATCAGTGCCTTTGATTTTCATTTCATCCGCTTGGGAGAGAGCTGTTTCAGCTACACAGGTAGCACACCTAGTCTCTAAGCTCTAAATTTCATGACCAGAGCTGACCACTTTCTTATAGCCAATAAAATATACCGTGAGTTAAATACGCTCCAGTCATGACCATGAATAAAACCCCTGAGGGGAAAGAACGCCCCTTTGACGTTTGCATCCGATATTTTCTTCGTCTGTTGTGCAGCTAAATGCTTTTTCGCTTTGAAAACGATGTGCTGCCAGGTAGGCCGACTTCAGTTCTGCTCTGGTTACGCACTGCGCATTTTTCCCGCCCCTGAGAGGACAGTACTCTGCCACTACTTGCAAAAGAGAAAAGCCACGCATAATTAAGCCTTCTCCTCTCGGTGGTTTGACGAACAATGGCGAGCAGTGAGGGAGCAGACTGCGGTGCTCTCCGTGCCTCCACGCCACAGGTTTTACTGCTCTCAGCGCCCCCCCCCCCCCCCCCACCGCCACTTATTGATCGGAGAAGGTTTGTGTTGCGTTGCACGATTAATCAGGATGCCCTTTGTTTGTAGTCCGTAGAAAGAAGGCCAGAGGCCGAGAGAGAAGGCACTGCGTCGGTACGGCACGCACTGGTGGCGCACCGTAGAGGCTCGGACTGGCACGCCGTGGCCTGCCATGTTAGTGTCAAACACACACATCACCGGTGTCCCGAGAAACATCGCACACTTTCGGTCACACACTGATACTTTTGATCCGGGTATTCGTGTACAGAAAATTAAGCAAGCCAGAAAATGAATGCAGCTCGAAAGAAAAAAAATGCATTGAGCGGTGACAAGGACGGCCACTGAACAGGCCAGAAATTATTGTGAGCGGATCAGCGGCATATAAATGTTCTCCGATGGAAGGAAGTCCTCCGCATATAAGCAAAAAGGCCAACTCTATCAGCGAGGACAGCATGAAGCTGCTGTGACGCAATTCTCCTCAAGACTAGCGATACGTTCGGATTCAGCAATTTCCGCCGTGACAGGTTAATATATTTATTTTTCCTAACGACAGCGGCGTTCTCAAGGTCTGGGATATAGTTTCGTGCGCCTGGACAAGTCACACAGTACCTAGCATGAAAACCACTGCAGTTGTTACCTTCACATGCCTTTTTTACATTGTTGCCATGCTCTTTTAAGCCTTCGTTCACGCATCTCCCGTTCTGACCTGCATACATACTTCCGCAACCTCAGCGAATTTGATAAACGACCCCCTCTGCACAATCAACAAATCAATAGCAAGAAACTGGCTCCTTGTCGACAAGCATTATTCCCGAAGACACCCGCCGCGGTGGCTCAGTGGCTTGGCCGTCCGGCTGCTTACCCCAGGGTCGCGGATTCAACCTCGGCCGCGTAGGCCGCATTTCGATGGAGGAGCAGGAGGAAAAACTTTATATTTGATATTAAAATGTGTTATTAGCGGTCGCGGGCTGTCTTCTTCATCTTCCGATGAGTTATTGCAGCCCGTCTTAACAGGGTTGGGGAGGCGAAATGCAACACCACTCGTGTGATGCGCGACGTCAGCGCACGTTAAAGAACCGCTCGTGGATCAAATTAATCGGAGCCCTCCACTACGACACCTCTCATATCCCATCTATCTGTCGCTTCGGGACGTTGAGCCCACAATTTACCATATATTTCCCAAAGGTGGCGCGTCCCGTTGGTCGACACCTGCGTTTCCCAGCAGCGACACAAACTTGCAGGAAGCAAAAGTATGAGAAATGCTCACGGGATTTACTGAAGGCTTCCAGAGCCCTTAGCACATCCTGCGAGGGGAAAAAAAGTAAGAAAATTGAAGAGGAAATACAAGCCACAGTTCTCAATCTGCCTACGTACAGGAAGCTCGCATCAGTCTAGGAAAGGGGCACAGCTTTTATTCGCGCTAGACAGATATTCGCAACGAGGTGAATGTCCGTGCTGCGTTCAGGGTACGGCGAGTGGAAAAGGAATGAGACTAAAAATGGCCGTCGTGACAGCCCACAGAGACGAATGCCTGCATGCTATCTTGTCTTCTAAGCCTTGTCCTACGGCTCAAACCTGCATTCACGAAGTTCCTGGTTGTCTGCATGGAAATTATGGAGCTCACGGTCGTGAGAACAAGGAAACCTGTGCAAGGAGGAGGCTGCTCTCAAGCAGGAATCACGCAGCACATGTGCGACGTGGGTATGCTGCAGCGCTTTTGATGATCCACCCAACTGCAGGAGAGCGCAACAAAACACAGAGACACCTAATTCGATTATGTGTTTTGGCAATGCGAGGGCAATCGAAGCTGTTGGTGTCTTTGCCGGAAGCGACAGGCGGAACTTGAGAGAAGCACGTTGCTCTTCCCGAACAATGCACTTCCCTAATTCTTCCCGTACACCGGCTGCCGCGGTTGGCAGGTGGGAGGATCGCACAGACAAACCCTGTCTGGTGGCGTCACTACCGCTCTGGTGACGTTACTTCTGTGTTGACGTCACGTTTCTACATTCAATAGGATTTCTTCGTTTTGGTGATGTCAGTGATGACGTCACTGTCCGCCACCCTGCTCACGATTTTTCTGCGCAACGCCGGACGGCGCCGAGTTTTTGCTCCTGTAAGGCTTCTACAAACGCAAAGAAAAAAACATCGCGAAGCTCGCACTGCTTAAACTCTCTACATTCTCGAAACAGTGCCAGAGATGAAAACTCAGAGAAGACATATCTGAGATAAAACTGGGGCGGATGCTGGCGTCCGCGTGTACTCAAGTTGGCTGTACACCTTATCTAGTCCTTCAGGCTGGTGATTTAACTTCAGAAGGGCAGTTCTCAGCCGCCAAATGACGTCGTCCAACAGGTCGATTCTTAAGGGGAAAGGAATTCAACCTAGGCCGAATTTTATTGCATTGGAAGCGAACGTACGGACCACTTAATGGATCGCTGTGTTCTTGCGAAAATCAGGATTCCTTGTCTTCACGCCCAACTTTGCCTGTGTGACCTTTTCAGGTATTAATGTCCTCTCTATCTGCTTTTAAGCGCGAAATAATTCTGTCTAAATCGTCGCTCATGTTGAATAGGCAGTAATACATTCCAAACGACCTGAAGCAAGGCCAGAGCGTCATCGAGGCGCTGTCAGAGAAGAACTGCCTTACAAGTTATCGCGCACTTCAGTGGCTTGCGTCACTCCTAGCAATAAATGTTCCCCTACCGAGCGTTCGCACCGCTCTCCTCCAGAGGTCGCCATGTCCCGAGTAGCCTGAATGCACTTCAATTTTCGGAATCGGAAGGAGCTGTGGAATGCGTCGGTATATAAGGCGGAACGCCCGCTGACACCCGGAGCCACTGGGCTATTTCGAACAGTGACGCAATTCTGCGAAGCTGAACCACCGACAGTTTCGCATTTTCTCCCCTTCTTCGAGGAAATAGATGTTAAATTACAGTCCCCACCCGCCGTGAGACTAATGTCTCTGCCGTTTCCTGCGCTCGCGCTCTCTAAAAGCACACCGCAGATACAATTTTCAATATGTCGCGCTCGTACATCACGCGCCGAAAACAAAAGATTAGAACAACAAAAAAAAACACTGAAAGAATGCAAATATTTAAAAGGTACCTAGAAAATTTCTGCCACGAGTTTCAGTCGTTCGACGCTCCTGCTTTCTTTTTTTTTTTACACCCGCACCAGCGCGCACTTCATCCTTCGCTTCCCCAGACGCCACTTCTGCTTCGGGGATTTCATTTTACCTGTTTAACTGATCATATAAAGCGCCTTCGAAATATGCAACAGCCGCCATTACAGAAGTCGGTACGATCGTCCTCTAACCGCCTGCCTCTAACCATCCTGCTCAGAAGACCTGAAGGGATGTTTGGTTGAGTGCTGAAAAGCGTGCAGGGGCCCACAAAAACAGCCATGCGCGAATTATACAAAACTCGATGTAAAGTCACCAAAGTCACTAATTCTATCGAATTGCCAAGCCACAATGTACTTGGGGGTTCCTGTGGATTTTTCTGTGTTTCCTGTAAAATCCAGGCGACACTTTCTATTCCTTCAATACTTTCGCCTTTCTTGCTTTTCTTGTGCTCATAACATTCCCGAATTCGTTTTGCGCGGTGTGCCGGATTCCGCTTCTTGCTTTTCCCGTATTCGCTTCGCATCGCTTTACTCAGATATCTAGTTCACGGTGCATGGGTTCGCCTTTTTTTTTATTCCTCGCGCCTGTTGTAAACAGTCTCCGGCGTTTTTTTTTTTTCTCAACTGAAACTCTTTCCCCTTTGAGTTTCTTTCTAAATAATCTCATTTTAAGGCATCCGTCAGTTCCCTGCTTCTTGACATCTCGCTGCTTGCCTCTGTGACTCATCCGCTTTTGCTGTCTAATAATAGATACATTTAGCACAGCGCGTACCGCTACCCTTTACCACGTACCGCGCCCCACCACTGGGCACGCGCTGATTTGTCCCGAAGAGGCACGTTTGCAGCCTGTTGATGGGAACGTGGCGCCATCTAGCACTGTCAGGGCAATCTGCGCACGCGCAGAGGCACCTGTATACGCCATGCTAAAGGATGCAATATCTAATAGACACTTCTGACGTAGTGTGTACTGCCAGTGCTGCCGCTTACCGCTGCCGTGCGCCGTGCGTGCGCACGCGCTGATTGGTCCCGATGCGCCTCCAAAGAAAATGGAACCGTAGGAGTGGCTTTGTGATGTCAACCACTTCCCTGCGCGAGTTCACAGCATATGGCCCGACCCGATGTGGCCGTAGTTTTTTTTTTCTTAGCCGCAGTACCCAAGAACGGTGCGCAATTTTTGGCCGGGAGAGGATTAGAAACGAAAGTCTGCTTTGTTCAGGACACCGTACAACACGACGAAAAGCAAAACTAGAAAGACCACACGTTAGTACACGATTGGGTGAAGGAGCCCATCGATAAGGACGAATGATCCGCAAGCAACGCCAACATCGCGACTTCTCAGTCCAGTCTCGGTGTGTGAGCCTCCCTTGTGACTTCCTCTTTTGCGACTGGTTCCTTGATCAAATCACTCTGGACGTCTGCAAGTGGTTCCCAGGCAGTCGCTGCCACGCAGACGGGAAGAAACGCATCGGGGCCAAACGATGCTATGTGCCTGAACCTTTCGACCAAGCGAGTCTTCCAGGCAACAAGAACAAAAAAAAAGGAGCCTGAAGCATACAGAACATTTTTCTGCATTCCTGCTGGACAACAAAGAAAAAACACACGAGTTGAAGGCAGGAGGGCATTAATGCGAACTGAATTATTGAAGTGGCGATTGCTTCGATCTGAAGGGTGTTTTCCGAGGATGTAAACGAAGCAATGAGCACTAAAATAGGGAGGTGAGCAGCGTCAAAGTTCGAAGGCGATAACTTTGCGCAAACGAGAGGGCGTCATCGCAACCAGCCCCGGCTGGAATGAACGAACGAGGCTGCGCAGAGTTCAGACGCGTCTCTCACAGGTGTCGCCACTCCTGCTGCCTTGCCCTGCCATCCTTGCTGCCACTTGCGTGACAGGCGTGGCTGCCTTGCTTTATCCTTAATTAAAAAAACTTTCGTTCGCATTAACTAACGCAGAAATAAACAAATTCCTCGAGGAACGCACTCGACAACAAGTTTGCAACTTGGACGACGCCAGCTGTGCCGCATGCAGAACCTGCCCTCACCTCTTGCTTTAGTTTCCCTCATTCCTTGCGCCATAGTTGACCCCATTTCGACGGAAGTGAAAGGCCTCCAAGGGCGCTGGCATTAGCCGCTGAAAAAAAAATGAAGCCTTGACGTCACCAGGGCAGAGTTGTCGAGACCTCCACCGAGCTATTTCGAGAAGTATTTTAGTTAGCAGACGGCAGCCTTAGTATATGTGCCACTGGTGATTTCTCGAGCGTCTCATGGTAACTCATTATGAGAACTCGCCATGCTTTTAGCTGCCACATAGATGTATAGAGGGGCAGCGTGTAGGCTGAGGCTAAAATAGAGGAAAGCCTTTGCCTCACCACTGCTGTATAACGGCAAGAATCCATGAACTACGCGACAGTGTGTTCCAAATGCATTGGATTTCTATTGCGCAACACGTGTTCCAGTCGCCTTACTACAGTACACGCTGTGGCCCGGCCTGTGCTCGGCTCCCCAGGGTGCACGGTTTGGAAAGGTGCCTGCCCCTTTACATCTCGCCACTGAGGGCTTAAACCGGCAAATGAATAAAAACAAGGACAATGAGCTTTACCACACAAAACGGATATCGGTCACTCGAGTTTCGATGACGCTTCAAGAGAAGGGGGGGGGGGGGGGGGGGGGGGGGGGGGGGTTCAGAGCCCTTTTTCGCAAGCATTTCACCTCAGAAGAGCCGAGGACCAAGCCGGGGAAAATATTGCTCCCATTTGAAGGCGGAAGCCTACCCGGTGGCGAAGGGACTAGAACACAGCACATCGAATGCAAGGCCGATTTAAGGCCACTCAGCGCCCGCTTCTTGGAACTAGCTCGTCATTCATAGCGGCATGCGCATACAACATCGTCACTGTCACTATGGAGAGTGGGAACGTACAGCCGTGAGCAAAAGTGGAGAGACCACGGCTCCGGGCGCGGGAGCGGCTGCGGGGCCGCACCGCGGCGCTGCTGTCTCGCACCGCACGCTCGCTGCGAGAGTGCCCCGAGTGACATGACACTTCACCCTCGCTCTCGCGCGGGTGCTTATCCCGCTTGATAAATTTCTAGTGCGGCGTTCGACTACTCTGCAGCTGACCGTCGCGACGAAGGGGAGCAAGCATCGCAAAGCTCCTGAGTTCCGTTTTCGGCGCGCCTTGACGGCTACGCGTCGATGCCGTGCCTGTATCGGCATGCTGTTGGAAGGCACGCGCGGCTCGACTCCCGAATCACTAGGCAGAGACGAATACATCGAGGCGTAAACTGCAAGGCACTGTGGATCCTCGCTTCGAACACCGCCTTCAAATAAGCATTAAAAATGTTCAGAGGCTCTTTATTGCAGTAAAAAATAAAGGATTTGTACGTAACATTCATCTAATGCTTGGTAAAGTTGCCATTAACGGCAATTACATCAGCAGCTCGTAGGAAACGGAGGTAGGGAATCTGTAGAACACGGAGTTCTATCACACCAAGCTTTGCGATGCTTGCTCTCCTTCCTCGCGACCGTCAGCTGCACAGTAGCCGAACGCCGCACTAGGAATTTGTCAAGCGGGATAAGCACCCGCGCGAGAGCAAGGGTGAAGTGTCACGTCACTCGGGGCACTCTCGCAGCGAGCGTGCGGCGCGAGACAGCAGCGCCGCGGTGCGGCCCCGGAGCCGTGGTCTCTCCACTTTTGCGCACGGCTGTACATTAATACCCCTGTCACACGGACACTTTCGATGCTCATTGAGTAATGCTCATCGAACTCAATGCAGATCTAAGGTTGTCACACGGCTACTTTCAAGCGCAATCGAGCTCGATACTGCTTGACTCGATGCCGACTCCTCAAGAGTGCTTGGGGTTCCAAGCACAATCGAAAGCACTCTCGCTCTCACTAAGCCATAAAAATAAACACTAGTTAACACAAGAGAACCGCAAGTGTTGTAATTGATTAAAATGCAAGCCAGAACATTTTTAGGCACCGTGCTTACTTATACGAAAACATGTATATAAATAATCTCAACACCACGCTCGAAGCTTCGCCGTCAGTGTAAAAAAAGATGACGTACTCCTGCTCGTCTGCGTGCAAACTGTGCAGCGAGCGTCAGTCATTACTGTTAGCCTGCCTATTTATTGAGAGGCGTGTATACCCCGCCGTAAATAATATCCAGATCAGTTTTTACAACTTCGAAAACTCAGTTCAACAAATTTTTGGCTATTTCAATGAGTTACGGGCACTGGAGTCATTGCTTTGCCTGCAAGCTTCTCGAAGACGCATCTATTTTGGAGCGATGTAGCCAAAATTTGTTGGGCGACCGTGTTTTCGAAATTCTAGAAACTGATATAGATATTACCCTACGGTGGGTTACATACCTCTCAATAAGGAGACTAGCAGTCATACTTAAGAGGTTAACTAGTCAATATTAATTAACTATCCTACAAATAAGCACGTTTTAGATGCATTCTCGTGCGCTACTCCGCTGACAGTGATACGCCGAAAGGAGCGCCCTTCTAACTCAAAAAGCTTGTTTTTTTAAATTGCAGTACATCTTAGTTCAAACGCCCGGTACTACAGCCTTAGCGCTAACGTGCACGTGCAAAGCAAAGGTAAAGGCCAACAGAGAACGTTACGGGACACAAGTGTCCTCTTAGCAAAAGCCAACCAGCTGAACTTGATGCTCTTACTTCGTGAGTAATGAACATGTTCCTCAGACGGCTATCATTAGCTGTGCAATCTTCAGCTCATCGGTGGCCACATCGGTGACCAGAGAGACGTTGTTTTCTGGCTGTGATGTATTTCTTAGCTCGATAAAAATTTTATACAAAATCACATTTTATATCGGGCCTGAAATTGAGTGATCCCCCTTTTTTTATCTCTGCGCTATAAAGTCTCAGCCACGTCAACTATTTAAGCCGTACAATCGCCAAAACCAACGCTGATTTGGTGTTGAATAAAGCACAATGTGAAGGTTACAGTAAGTGACGCGTGCCACGCAATGGCGTAGGTAATAAAATCCGGCGAAAAACGCAGTCGATAAAATAATGTCCATAATCATAGACCAGCGGGCTACTTGGCAAGGCAGTTTAATAAAGCGGCTAATAGAGATAAATAAACAGCCCGGATATAAATAGAGGGCAGCACGAGTGCTCCTTGGTGTGTGTGTTTCTTTATCGGTCCTGTTTGTGCAGCAGAATTATTTTTTTTTCACTATGCTCAGAAGCTCTCTGCACTTACGAAACATCACAGGTCAAGAAGCATACACCACCACTGCAAAGCAAAGACCTGACGATATGACGTCACAAAGTAATATTTCCTCACACGTGCTCTGGGCGGAGAGGCAGCAAATCCCTCGGCTAAGAATCTACATAGCGGCATGCACCGCGTGAAAATTGCTTGACCTCTCGCCAGCAGTGGGATTAAGTTCTTTGGGCTGGCTACCAATGCTTCGACATTTCGTTCATCCGGGAGATTCCTGCGACTGTGCGATTTCGTTTGCTATCTCCCGTGTGACCGCGACGTTTTCCTGTAGCTGCCACAGGCTTGCTGGTAGCGCAGACGCTGCTACTACTCTTGCGTTGTTGTTGGTCACACAAAAGCATACAAACAAAATGCGATGCGGCATGTATCTGTTGTAGAAGGGGGCGGCTTTGTCTCACGCTGTTAATATTTTATAGCCCGTTGTGCCTGTGGCGGTGCGGGCCGGGCAGTTTTCTTTTCAGTTCTTTTTAACTTCCTTTTCTATTCTTGGTTAATATTTTATGGCTATTTTGCCTCCGGAAGTTTCTAACAACAGACGATGTGGAACAGCGACACGTGTAAGTGTATCGTCAGAAGCCGCAGCCCATAAAGGGAGGATGTCACAAAAGCGGCTGGCTGGATGCTGCTACATCATCGGTTAATTGCGCCAACGGCTGCCTCTGTTGCAGAATGCGTGAAACACCGACGAGTGTTGACCCATACAGCGATTTTCGCAACTGCTGAGCTGAGCAACAAGCTCAGGTCACTTTGTCTTCCATTTAAAGCTCACTTAATGTCTATTGTTGACGAACGAAAAGTTCACAAACACGCCAGCGAAAATTTATTATTAGAGTCCAGAGGAGCCTGGGTGCGTGCTGTTGACAAAATAGGAAAAAAGAGCACGACAAAGACAATAAAACTACCGACATACAGAGCACGGCAGCGTAATTCTAACCTCACCAGTAGTACACAGAACACTGAGCATGTTACAAAACAACAACAAAAAAGACGAATAACTTATGAACATGAGGTAATTAATTCGTTACTTGGGATAAAATAGATCACGTGTACGTACTAAATTCTTGCAGCAGTGCAATAAACATACCAAACCAAGAAATCCTAATATAATCTAAAAGGAAACCATCTGAATGTGAAAATGATTCAACTGGAACATGTTCATGGTCTTTACACAGCACCAGTCTTTCTGAGCTCTAGCTGACACGAGAAAGAATCCACGAGGCGAGAGCGGATATAAGTATCACAAGATATGCGTACCAACAGCAATTTCTCCGTTCTGTAAACACAGGTAGCTTCATGCTGCTGAGGAAGCACTTAAAGTGGATCAAAAAGTGACACGCGTTGTTGGAACGCAGCGCATCGCCTTCATTTCCTTCTTTATAAACGGAATTCCCCTATCGTGCACAGCACCTGATAGAATAAGACAACGAATAAAATGATGCAACACATTACTCTTGCATAACCACACGTATTCGAAGGATCATGCACATCGGCACATTTCTTGTCTCACAGGCGCAGTTGATATCTCAGGAGAATCGAACAGTACGTAACTATGTGACAAGTTCAGGCGTCGTACGGCAGCGCGCTTCAGGACACGGAGGCGCCTTCCTCACCACCATGCGAGCTCTTCACAATTACATGCTAGGCTACCTGCAGAATGGGCACCCAAAACAACGTCATCACCTCTGGTGACCGTCTTTGTCTGCCGGTGTTGAGCCGCCAGATTCTGCCTCCCGCACAAAAAGCGCGCACTAAGCGTCCACACGCAAACCCTCGGCCGCTGTCTCCAAGGCCGACCAGGCGAGGTTCATGATCTGCTGGGCTCTGCTCCGGGCGACACCGGCCCTGAAAGGATACCTCTGTAATGAACGCCCGGCGTACACGAGCTGACTGATCTCATGTGCTTGCTGCTTCCGGCAGAGTTTAAGAGGTGCAGCCGGGCGCGTAGAAACTAAACGAACTGCATGCGACAGCGCAAATAAAGCACGACGCAAACAGTCACAGGCACATTCGCGAAGCTTGCCCGGAAGTCGCGAGGCTGAAATCTTTCCTTTGCTTAAAATATTTACTCTTTGCCGCCGCAAATTTAACCTTCGATTCTTCGCTACACCCAGACGACCCGACGCCGTTGGTCAAGTGGCGCTTCCGGCTCTCAGCGATAAGTCGGAGGACTCAGTGGGCTCTCTTACACAGACAGTGGAGCCAAAGCGCCCTGGCGCTTTAACTGACATCCAAAACGAAGATTTATTCAACACTGCACTGTCGCAATGAAAGTGGATTGTGCAGTTCGTACTTGTACAGCGAGTGAGAGACTAAATGGGCTGTGCTCAGAGCTTCCAGTGCATTAAAAAACAAACTCATTTAGGTGCTCCTGGCTCACTTTTTAACTCCTACAAACAGCTTGGACAGCAGGACACAGAGTGCAGAACTTCCACTTTTTATTTCATTTTTCCTCTGTCCTCTTTGATTCGCGCGGTTTGAAAATGAACGAAATGCACCAACGAGCCGGCCAGAAGACATTACTTCAATATATTCACCCTGGACCCAGGCACAAAACGGGTTGCGACCACCGAATCTCGCTAAATTCCGAGGTCGTAGGTTCGGATATTCCCGGCATGGGATTGTTTTTCTTCTGCTTTCTAAATAATTATCTTTCAGCGATAGTATAGTTATAATATGATATTACCATTGATCAATACCACACATTTAAGAAAGAGACATTCCTTTGTGCTCAGTGGTTTTGGTGACGGTTGGCTTCCTTCGTGTGCACTACCATACCATACCAACTTTCGGTGTTGACGCGGAGAGCTTGAACCAGAAGCCGAAATATATTGAAATCCTCTATTAAATCCGTATTATCCTCACGTAACCAAGAATAAGGTAACAAGAAGCAGCCATGCAATCAATTTTTACTGAGCACGAAAACTGAATGGAGCTGTCCTCAGTGTCCCCTTAATGTTATACGCAAATCCAACGTGGCACAGATGTGGCACTAACTTACTCGTGGACTGTATCTCGGAAGTGTCCACCCAGCGAACATCTGGATTTGACTTGAACAGGGCGCATTCTCTTCTCGGGCTTCTCTGATTGCATTAGCTGTGTAAAAGCATGGCAGCGCTTTAAAATCTAGCTCAGCTCAGTGTTTCCGTATGCTTGGTTTATGGTTTATGTGGAGTTTAACGTCCCAAAGCGACTCAGGCCATGGGGGACGCCGTAGTGAAGGTCTCCGGAAATTTCGACCACCTGGGTGGTAAAACTGGGGCTCTTCAATGTGCACTGACATCGCACAGCACACGGGCCTCCAGAATTTCGCTTCCATCGAAATTCGACCACCGCGGCCGGGATCGAACCCGCGTCTTTCGGGTCAGCAGCCGAGCGCCATAACCACTCAGCCACCGCGGCGGCTGTGTTTCCGTATGTTTCTGGTTAGAAACTTTGTAACGCGTTCTCTTCAAACCCTGTCAATTGAACGATGGCGCTAAATGAGCCACTCTTCGTTGTCAGGACCGCTTCTGGACAAGTGACGCCATTCGGTAGTTGAACAAGAACTGTACTTCAGCTTCAGACTCGAGTTTCTTGTGAGCCATATGAGGGAGTGCTTTTAAACTTCCCGCGAAACCCGTCAACATGCAGTGATCAGGGTTAGCATGGTCTGCATGACGGCATCATCGTGTCGCACCGACTCTGCTCAGCAAGCAGCGTCCGAAACATCGACACTACACTCTTTAGATGCAAGCGAAAGCTTTGTGTCGCTTGCATTTGATTTCATAGCACGGTTAATGCGCCTTGAGTAAGCAGTGAACAGCACAACGATGCCTGTGGAAGGAATAATCGCACTGTTGTCCTTTAGTATGACTGCGCAAGTATGGAGCCTCAAGCAGCACTTCTACCTCGCTTCGTCTCAGTTGCCGTACGTCTTTTTTGTTTTTTTCCACTCGTTCGGATGGCGCGGGTTACCCAGTCTGAAGGCTGCGTTATAGACGGCTGAAGACTTCGTTAGCTCGCAGTCATTTCGCAGCTGGAGTGTCATTGTTTTTTATGAAGTTATGCGCTTCTTGTCTTACTGAAGTTCGCGCACCATGATGCGGAGTTTGAAAGCGGACGAATGCCGCTAAACCTCCCATCTCGTGTCAGTCGTGTTTAGTGTGTACGCACCCACATCAGTTGTCAGAACATGCTAATAATTCGATACTGGCGGTTTCATGCAATTACATATAGAAGTCCGAGCAAATAGCACTGCGTTCACTACTGCCCATTCACTTTGTATCCGTTTATTTCAAATTCTCGTATTCATATGGCCTGCAAAATCCACCATCACGATATAGAAACAGTCCATTACCGAGCGACACCTTCACGTTGTTACAGATTATGAAAGTGCACATGCTGACTAGATACTTTTTTTTTGACGCCAACTGCCTTCTGAAGATGGTCCCAAACATGTTGTATATGCTTGTACCTCAGCAAATGTCCTGTACCTCAGTGACTGCGCACCACGGAAGCGCAGTAAATGTCGCAATGGATGCAATTATCGAAACCTTCATATTATAGGACGGAAAAATAAGACAACGCAAGTGTATTGACAAGCGATTGAATCTTCTAATCAACACTTGGCAAAAACAAAAACGGGGAACCAGCATAAAGTGCTGAGAGAGAGCTTCGTCCCCGTCTTTTGACCCCGGCAGAATGCAATTACAAAATGCTGACTCGTTTCAGCCATAAAGACAATGCAAACAAGGGCCATACAAATGGCGAATGGGGGGGGGCACAGCTTAAAGGGACAAAGTATGTGACAGTAGCGGTAAAAGAGTTGCCAGCACTATTTGAACGCCTAGAAATGCAGCATAGTCCAGAAAAAAAAACCATTCGACGAGCAAAGCAACGCATCCCGTGCACGGGCACTGCATGACGAAAAAAGCAAGCCAACAGTTCACTGTCCTGAGCGCGGCATGACGACTGGGCGGCAGTCCCGGTGGGAAAGCGATATTGACTCCTAATTACCCCTTATGCCTGCCTTCCAAATTGGACGGCCACTGGCAAAAAGCATTTCGGTGTAATTGCCCGGGCCCTCCTCCCCTGCCCGCCAACCCTCCGCCCCGACAGCGGCGGCTCGAACCGTGCCGCCGTTCATGTTCCATCGTTCCTCTGCCGACGCGGCTGCTGTGTGGACAGCGTCGCTTGTTTGGTCGCCCCGGCTACCAACTGCTGATCGGCGCAACCTTGTGTACTAGCCTTGGCTGCTTTATTTCGCACAGGGTCCGTGCTTAGCCCGGCACCTCGCACTCCGGCCACCGCAGCTCAACGTTTCCTCAAGCGTGTACAGACTGCACTGAACGCATTACTGAAAGAAAAAATACTATGGTTTTAACGCCTTTAAACTGAGTAGGCGTGAGAAAGCATATGTTTAGCTCAACTGACCCATGGTTTTGCTTTGCTGGGTCGTCGGCATGTCTGGCGACGGCATTGGACTGAGGTTAAGCTCTGATCGAGGCTAAGCTGATGTGCTCTGTTCGCGCCGCAAATGGAACTTATGTACACGACATTGTGCAGTGCACAGCGCGAGTGTGCGTTGCAGTTGAAAACGAGGCGTGATCGGCTACGGCTATAGAGCGCTCTCGTGCAGTGGACAGCGACGCTGATCTGCTCACGCCACCGCGGGTTCGATTCTCTGTCGCGGCAATGTTGTATTTATTCAAGGCCAAGGTCAAGGCTTCGGCGATGAATCAGATTTTGCAGCTTTAGTCGTAAAGTACAGCATTCACTCTAAACAGAAAGAAGATACGCACAAAGTGACAATATTCGACGCACTGCTCAAACTGCCTGTGGAATTTCCTATGACACAAGCGTTGTCATGTGAACGAAAAAAAAATAGTGGTTGCAAGAGACGTTCCCGTCTGCACCCTTTTGTACACCGAAAAAAAATGTCGTCAAGGACCCGCAAAAATTTCTGGGCTCTTAAGGCCCTTCCTTGAAAACTATTGTAATTTCAAGAGTTTTCTAGGTATTTCCAAAGTTTTCAAGGACACCACGGACCTTCGATATACTCTCGAGATTATCTTGCAACGCCACTTCCTGAGGCTTTCCAGACAACTAAATCAAACTACAGCTCTAATGTAATTAATGTTTTCTAAATCATTGACATTTTGTACGCCTGAATAGATTCGTGTAGGCGGATATAAGGGCCATGTGCACAAGTAACTGCATAATCCGGTCTTGTGTGCACATTGAACGTTTCCGTCCATATTCAAGCTACGTTTATGACTGAGCATTAGTAGTCCACTACCTGTTCAGTGTTGCAATACAGCGAGAAGAACATATTCATACTTCAGGTATTTGGAGAGGCATAGATCATCTGCGAATTGCGACAAAGTACGGAAGCAGTGCAGGTTGCACGGACATCTTCAAAGAACCGCAGCTCATGGCACACCATGCACGAGGGTGACAACAGTCAGCCGAGGCACAAGACGCGGGCGAGAAACAGGACATGCATCACAACCGTGTGCTCTGCTTCAGCTTTGCCCGTGAACCCGTGGTGTTGTAATAAAGAGCATAATCATATCACCTGTGAATGTACTCAGTGGGTGTCATACTTTCCCGACAAAAAAAAATTGAAGATGTCAGACCAAAGTCACCGATTTTAGGCACGAATAGATATGGCCTTCGCTCTCGCTCTCTAAGAGGGAAATAGGCTATCTGCGCAGGTTTCGGTACTTCTTCTTCTTTGTCTTCTTTTTTAACTTTGATATGCTAACCGTTTCTTGTCGCCTCCTTTGGTGTCGTTTTGTATTTAAGAGTTCGTTACCTTCCAAATAAACTTCGCCTCCGTTTTTGGTTGCGGCCGCATTGTCATCATGAACAGCATACAACTAGCTCAACTTTCTATTCTGTTCAACTATATTAATAGTGCGCTTTATCGCTCTTGCAATCAATTTGATCAACGCAAGTGATAGGTATCAAAGCTGTCACAGCACTTCGACGATCTTTACTGCGATAAGGGCCATTATGTTACGGCCAAATCTACTTTCCATGCCCGACAATAGCCAAGCCAAATACGAAACCCCACCTTCCCAGCATTCCTGCGCCTCTCTCCATGGCGGATGAAGTGCTGCGCCCCCTGCTTTTCCTCTAAATAATATTTAGAAACTATGCTTCAATGCACTAACGTGCACGACCAGCGAGTACATGAAGAGAAAATTCTCGCCCATGAGGTGACGTCAGCGTATCTGTCGCCCAAGCCCCGCTGAAGACACCGCGTTCAGGCGCGCTGCCGAGCTGCGTCGCCGCGCCGCGCCGAAAAGCATCGTCCGAGTGCTGGGTCCTACACTCTCCCCCCCCCCCCCCCCCGTCGACGTAAAGCGTTTTTCTGGATTCAAGTCCAGTGGCTTTATTAAGGATGGCGCATGCGCGTCAGCTGCCGAGTTCTTAGAGAAGCTCAGATGTGCCGCATCCCTCCCCGCACGTAATAGCCGGCGCAGGTTGGCCCTTCCTCGCTCCGCAGCCGCCGCCAAAAGAGCCACTTTGTGCCGAGAGGCGCGGCCAGGGCCGAAGGCTTGTATGAGTTATTACGGCCGAGCACTTAGTCCTGCTTCATTTACTTTGCGCCGCCGTCGAGGCAAAAATAACGGAAACAATTACGGTAACCGCCACTCTGTACGCTTACCTTCCATCAATTTTGAACTTCTGCTCTAGCAGTAAGGCATAAAGTGACTGCACCCGAAAAGAGAGGAAGAAAGCTCCGCACAGAGCCTGATAAGTGGTCTCAGGAATGGACATGTGATGGGGAGAGGGAGATTTGCTTCCGCATCGCTGACTCTTGTGATTAGCAGACTTTTCAGACACCCGGGAAACGGGACAGAATGTGCGCTCTTAGCCCGTCCAGGAACTTCAGCGGCTGGTTATAACATTATTTGCGCGTCGTGTCACCAGCAGCAACAGCCCTTGCGCGAGTGTAGCCTCAAGATTTCGCCATGTATGCCCCAACTGTAAAAGCCGCGTATGTTAACGGAATGCTCACAAGAGGGCAGCCTTCGGAAACGAGTAGGCTTTACAAAGTACTTTTCTTCTACGAGTTACAAATATATTAAAAAGCTCGGGTGGCAGCCGATTGGTAGGATTACCTTGCAGCTTACTGAGTCCAAGTTAGTGAATGCCGGAGTATTATAGAGGCTGACTGAGTGCGGCTCCGTGTTCAAGTATATATCCGAAATTCTATAAACGTAAACGTGCTTGGAAGGAAAATTACCACTTTTGTGCGACCCCAAGAACACTCATAAACTTGTTTATAAGTGTTCGCTCTATAATTTACGTAAACATAAAAGGCAAGACTAAGTTAAGTGGCATTAATTTCTTTAGGCCCAGGTGGTCGAAATTTCCGGAGCCCTTCACTACGGCGTCTCTCATAGCCTGAGCCGCTTTGGGACGTTAAATCCCCATAAACCAAACCAATTTCTTCTTGGCTTTTCTTCACTATACTTTAAATATTCCTTCTCCTTACGAATTGTAAGCCGCATGACGGTCGCAAAGCGTCGAGGCAAATCTCCGTACAGAAAAGCCGAAAACAATAACGCCAGCACTCCAGTCGTCCCTCGCGTACACGGCGTATCCCACAAGGCTGAGAGGAGGCCGCCGGTACACGTAATGATCTGATCACCAAAGACGCTTGAAAGCATGTGCAAGGAAGTGAATTGTGACGAGCTGAAGAAGAAAAAAACCTGTGGCCGGAAGCGTGCGACATTCTTACCGCCTTTTAAAAATGCCACAAGTGTGGCATGTCCCTTTCAAGTGGGCGGCCGTATGTAGGACAAGCCGGACCGGACGTTGTGTCAACGCCCGCCTTCATAAGCATGCGATTGAGTCCACTCAAGTCTCTAAAAGGCAGCAATGTGACCGCGCAGTGTGAAACGCGCAGCTCATCGCATTAGCCTTTCAAGAGCGTGTGAAGGGCGGAAAGCTCTAAAGGCGTTTTAAACGCTCAACATTCAAGAAGAAGACTGCGTGAGAATTCCACCCGTCATCTTGTCAGGTAAGAAACTCAAGTACCTGTCGGATTAGCTACGTTTGGCACTCGTTTATCGTGTCATACCCACCGCCACCTTTCATGAGTGCAGTTTTATTTTTAATCTTTCGAATGTCCTTTACAGCCCTGAGCGAATGTTCGGTTTGTATAAGCTTAAATTATATATCTCAAGCCTGGGTGTTACCATGAGCGCCCACAAAAAAAATCGCATCCATAGGTCTGTCAGCCATTTCTCAATTACCTTTCTCCAAGGTATACGCTATGGGTCTCTACTTTCAGACATGTCCAACGAAGCCTCACAAAGCATTCAAAACTGCAGTTTGGGCGAGTGGTTGGACATGATTCGAAAAGACCAGCGCGGAAACAGACGGGGACACGAGAAGAAAAACACTGACGACAGGACGGGCGCTGACTAACAACTCTTTATTTTCGAGGAAAACTAACCACAACATATGCCAAAAAACCACGTGACAGTCATGGGACCAAAGATTACAACCTAATCCACAGTCATCAACGGGCGGCGAACACATGTATGAACCAGAAGGTATTCCTCGAAAATAAAGAGTTGTTAGTCAGCGCCCGTCCTGTCGTCAGTGTTTTTCTTCTCGTGTCCCCGTCTGTTTCCGCGCTGGTCATTTCGAATCACAAAGCATATTTAGTTAGTACAGCGTACGGGGGGTCTGACGAGAATATACTTCCCGCGTCTATATAATAAACCTCATAATCGAAGTAGGCAGCTTTCTCCGTCAACTTCGTGCCGCGATTTCAACGTCGGTCTTCGCGTTGTTTTTCACCCAGTTACGAAATATCGACTACACTCCGAAGCTCATGCTACAGGATGAAGCTTGCAACCTGAAGCGAAGAGGGAAAACGAAGCGTATCGTGTTTAATGAAGCTCAATTATCCTTCACCCTATTTACTTCGAACTGCATTTTGACATGCAGCCTGACCTGGGTCTGCCAAGCAGCGCTCCTATGCGTGCGGACAGTTATGCACAGGTGTGTAGCAGATGTCACGTCGCAGCATGCGCAAGCAGTCGAAAAAATCCGCTTGCCTAAACTATACTGCATACAACAGCTCACACGTCAAAATCCGACGATCCGAAAAACATTTCCGCTTCCGCAAAACCTTTTGACATAGTCGCGGTGTATTTTACCTTGATTTCACACGGACAGGCTCTGTCCTGTGTCGTAGAAAGTCGTTGCCGGTGCAAGCGTATTAGCGCAAGTTATTTGCAGACATGTGACGAACTGCACGCCATTGTGAATTTCCGACTTATTACCTGAAATTCGGGACAGCGCCTATCCAGTACAGCTAAGCCTAGCGGCGTTGTTCTGGTCTTTCTTTCCCTTTATTACGTCACGGATTAAGTCACCGTGCTATTTTTTAATGATGAAAGAAATGCGCTACGTGGCGGTAGCCAAAGGAACTAGAAGCGCTTCTCCCGACTTCCGGTAATTGGAGGCGCTTCTGTTTTGCAATTCCGCGCCATAACCAGTGCGCGCCGGTATACGCACCGGCAGTAGTGACACCTTTAATTAAATCAGGGCCTCGAGCACCGGCGCTGTTGTTTCGGCTTCTAGGCTTCTACCGGCCCACGAATGGTTGGGAACAGACATAAAAAGGCCAAAGCTTCGTGAAGGCGGGATTCAGGTGCAGGCGGCAGCCAGCTGTTAACTCACCTCGAATGCCGTTCAGCGTATATAGGCAAAGCATTCCAAGAACTGGAAGTTGTGAAAAAAGTAATCGATAAATGACCTTTGCAAGTGCATGCTTTTCGTTTGAGTTCATGCCGTCTAACCACAACTGCCTCAACGCCCAATTCATCGACACCCCTTACGAAGATGTAACAATTAAAGAGAAAGATATGAAGCAAGAGATTCGTGTTTGTTGCGCAAGCAAAAACAAAAAAAAAATGTTTATGCAAGGACAAAAAACCGCGCTTTGTTGTCATACGATAGGACACGTGCAAAAGCATGCGGAGAGAATATAGGTCATTCTTGCTTACGTTCATCGCCGCGTGGGAGCTGACGCAGCCGCGGGGATCCATCGAGGCCCAATAGCAGAAGTGCTGCAGTTTTTGAAACCCTGCAGCAAGGTGTCAGGTTTTCTGCCGGTCATCAGCAAAGCACGGTGCGTGTTACGAAAGCCGGAGACCTGAGCCAAGCACGTGAAGCGCGCACAGAAGGCCCGTACTTATATTTTGCTTGCATAACCTTCCTCTCAGACTTGCTTGTTTGACTATTTCTTATGGAATCGAGAACGGAAGTGTCAGAGGAGGCTTTAGTCCTGCCATGCAAAGCATTTCCGCCGCGTAGCTAGGCACCTTTGTGGCGGCTGATACTGTGGTTTCCGTTATTATAAACCTAGCAACTGAACAGCCCTGAAGAGGCGAACCATAACCAAGAAACACCATGTCATGAAAACTAATGTCCCTGAAAATTTTTAATGATAAAAACCTGTTCTCATAACAGCTGATTAATTAGACGTTGAAAATTCTCCGCAGTTTGCTCTAGTTTTCCCTGACTATCGCACGTCGCCAAAGCAGTCTAGCTTGCATGAAGCTTGACGCTGAACGTCAAATGGACTGTTTAGCGGGACAGCAACTTTCGCTGGCTTCTGGGCTTAGGTTTTCTTCAAGTCGCTGGTAATATCGTTCTTTTTTGTAGTGATCTTTCTATCTGCTGGTTTTTATGATGCTTTTAATTTTGACGGAGATTTTCATGCTGACGGGACGTCGCACTCCTGGACACGCACTGAAGACTTAAACTGTGCCGGCGACTCTTGAATAGTATTAACACAAGGAAAGCATAATTTCTTTTTGAGTTCGGGTTTTGAACTTACGGTCCACTTGGAGAACGTTGCTGTATTTCAAATAGAAGCTTTACTCATTCGTTAGTACCGATGCCGTTGCATAGCGCACGAACGGGACGCGTGAGACCGCGAACAAATAAATATCAAGCATGTCCCATCCAAACAGGTCGATGTATTCGATCTTGCATGCGTTCAGCCAGGTGCGCTATGACCTCAAACCACATCACATTTACATGCAGGGCTTTAATTCGCAGAAGATGATGCTGCCTTACAGCTCTAGTAAATGTACGGGATTACATCCCCCCCCCCCCCCTGGTCTCCAATTGATTGCACTGAGATCAGATTTCCGACAAACACTTCAATTTGAGGAACGTATTATTGAAAGTAAAGTGGGGCTGAGGCAATCGGCTTCATTACCAGTCCTAAAGCATTTATTTGAGTAGCCTAAACCAATCATGTCCCACCAGAACTTGTCAATTGACTGGCCCCTGTTGTTTCCAATCGGTTACTTGTTTTCTCTGACGTGTACAACACTGGTTTTGTTCCATTATATTCAATTATATTGAATTCAATGATGTTTGTTTCAAGACATACCGGAAATGGGCATCGGGCGAAAAAGCTACAAGGGTAGCTTGAGAGATGCTCGAGGCCCGGTGAAGGCAGAGCAGCAGAACACGTGCACATTCAAAGCAAACATACATATAGAGAATGAAATTATGTAGTATAGTAAACAGCAAAGACAGGAGAAATACTTGCGCTCATGAAACAAACTATAACGAAGACAGTAATTAACGGTGGCAAAGTGGCTGAACCTAGGAAAAAGCGGGTACTCATGACAAAGCTCACCTAGGCAATGAACAGAAATTTGTATTAAGTGCAGCATTGATTAAATATAACTTAATGTCCTTAATAGGGCGGTAAAGTTGTTTTGGTTGTTTATGCTGCGATGACTTAGTGTGTATGGTAAAATAAAACCGAAGGCTCTGATTTCCGTAAAACGTTATGTCTTCACGCTCCGTCAAGGCCAGGCCCACTCCGGCGTGACAGTTTGTGGCCACCTTGACCGCGTCGATCGAGATTATGTATTTGCGAGGGACAAAGAGAAAAATAGTCGATGGCAGTAAAGAAGCGCCTACACGTTAAGAGGGCGACGCGATCGACGGCTGCACGACTACAGCACGATAAAGCCTGGACTCCATGTACGCGAAAACTCACGCGAACGCGAAGGCGACGGCGGCGGCGACGGCTGGCGTTCGCTCTGTCGCTTGTGGGCAACCTCCATGCAAGCGAAGGCGGCAGGCGACGCGAACCCGCGACGTGCGCAGCGGATTCCGTGCTTTGCGCACTCAAGCTTAGAAACACGCCCGTAACCTGTTCTCTCTCTTAAAATTTTGTGAGTGTGCCTCATAGTCAGGGCCAAAGGAATATTTCCTCTACGGCAGCGGTGTAGCGGCAGTGGAGATAGCCAAAGGCGTGCTTGCGGAGACGAAGTCACATCACGGGTTCACGGGGGAGGTGTGCTTTCGTTCGGTGCCTGTGCACTCCGGCTTAGTAAAAACACTCCCATAAACTGTCACCGCAACCTGACTGTAAGTGAGCAAACTATAATATACCACTGAGAATGCGCGCCGCGAGTGTTTCTGCACAGGTGGAGCGCAGCGGCACGGTGGATCGAGCGCCGGTACCCGCGGCTCGACACGCATCTCTCCCTGCAGTACGCCCGCTCGCGTAGCCCGCTCCAAATGCTGTTAGCCCTCCGCACCCAACAAGTAGATTGTTTTAATTATTTAAATCGTGCGGGTCTGCCTCTCAGCTACAAAACCAAATATTTTCTCGACGGTGGCGATGACCAAGACGACGGGCTGGTTTCGTGAGATGTGCCCGTGAGAAACCGTGGACAAACCGGAAACGGCTTTGGGGGGCTCTGATTGGCCAGTCGCGTGGGGGACTTCCGGGCGACGAGCGAAATTTTCTGTGGGTGCAGATCCGAGCGACACGGCAAGCGACACATGCATTTTGCTTCGCGCGACGGCGTCGCTCGTCGCTTGCCGCCGTCGCCTTCGCGTTCGCGTGAGTTTTCGCGTACATGGAGTCCAGGCTTAACGCGACGGCGCAGCCGCCTCTCCCCTCCCTCGCGCGAGGTCGCAGGGGCAGGGTGGACTCGCCCACGCTTTCCTGCCCTCTCTCTCTTGCTCCTTTCCTCCCTCCGTGCGGCGTGACGCTGTTGACGTCGCCAGGGTCGTTCCCCCGCCCG
This sequence comes from Amblyomma americanum, assembly GCA_030143305.2. Lineage (NCBI taxonomy): Eukaryota > Metazoa > Arthropoda > Arachnida > Ixodida > Ixodidae > Amblyomma > Amblyomma americanum. The sequence goes on from JARKHS020034593.1 coordinate 273,877, forward strand.
CAGCACCCAAAGAATCTCCGACGCAGTCGCGTTCGCAGCCGGTGAGTTGCGACTCTGCCCGCTTGCCAAACTTGGGCTGCTTTCTCCTCGAGTTCGCCGTTCTGTCCACGGCGCTCAGCGCAGCAGACGTTCTTGCTTGCGGTCGTAGTAGTAGCAGTACTCGTTGTTTACTGCGGAAAAAGTACGTCGGCGACACCGGAACTGCCAAGCGCTAGTGATTTTCTTCGCGCTTTTCACGTTAAGACCATGCACCAAGCCTCCCAGACGATGTCATTTTAGAGTATCTGCCCAGCGGCCTTTTTATCGGTGAAGTGACGGTTAGAATTGGTCAGCCTCCCACTGCAATGTTCTCAACTTCAATCTAATAGATGAGGTCTCAGTTAGCCAGGAGCTTGTGGTGTCGGAAGTTTTGTGACATATTGCTCAACAACAAAAAAAGAGATCATTATGGCATTAGGTTCTGGGGCAGGCTTTCGTGCCCATAGTCGGCATTTGCCGCCTTCTGAGGCCTCGATACACCCACGGTTAACGCACAACTCTGCGCTTTCTAAAAGGACAACATCAGAACATTGCGCGGGTGTTTTCAAAACCTGCCAAGACATGACTCCCGCCCATTTTCCACCTTCAGTTCAGGGGATCGCCAGTGAGCTAGGATTATTTGGGGCCAATTAAGGCGCCCCCGTGCAGACCTGCGCTATGCAGGCTTGCTTTCATTTCGTTTGGTGCCACGGTATAAAAGATGCCCTGTGACGCGAGCAGTGCAAGGCTATCGCAAACACTGAATTCAGTATCGCTGAGGTGGCCGTTACGAACACGGAGTTCAAATGCACGCACATCCAAACCGCCGCCTCAGAACACACTGCACATGCGTGGTGCCCGAATAATTCAGTGTCATGACCGGATTTGCGTGGAAGCTAACGCTCTCTAGCGTTTGACATGAACTGCTTTCTTCACGCACTTTCAGTGGCGAGATTTCATTCATTGTCATCTGGCATGCCACTAAAACCGAGAGGAAAGAATTCTTATGCACCTTTTCCGCACAAGTGAACGCCTGGGCGGGGAATCTTAAATACTTAAACATTTTATAGCCCATATTGTGGAGGAATAATGGAGACAAATTATCGGCCGCACACTATCAGATTACGTGCCAAGATTCAAACGCCAAGGTCACGAATTTGTTAGCACCGCTGAAATTAGAGAATTAGAGTCAACGGGCATTTAGGTCATTCCATGTGATTATCAAAATTGTATGGAAAACCAACTCAAGGGCCTTTATTCATAACGAATGTTGTACGAACAGTTGTGCTCCCTTAGACACAGCTCAAGATTGCATCGCCAGCAACGGGAATCAATCTTAATAAAGCAGTTGAGTCACATTCTCTGTTACTTGGCAATGAAACGTTTTTGGGACAATCTGCTTTCGTTTATTAATCATGTTCTATTCTAATACTGCGAAGAACGAAAACGGGCTATCGTTGTCGTATGCCACTGCGCTCTCCATCATCAATCCTCATAACGACGTTCAACGGCTGATCACTTTCTAAAACGGACATGGGTCATCACTGTTACATTCACTAGTGAAGTCGCTCAGGGTAGCGGAGAGTGAGGAGAATGCTTCTTGAAGCACAAACTTAAACACAAGCTTCAAACCGCTCAGCAATGTTTTGACAAAAAGGACTTCTGTTCCTCGGGGGATAGCGGTCATCCTTCGCGAGGACCATCCAGACCCTGAGGAAGAAAGGTAAGAGTGGAATAAAGAAAAGAGGACGGTGGTACGCGGCATCTATAAGGCTGAACCTCATGAAGCGAGGCATGGGGCTTTTTTTTTCTAGGTAAAAAAAATTGCATTCGTCTGCGTATTGATGTCTCCCTCTCCCTCCCTTTGTTCAAGTTCGTGTTTAGGGCCATTATATTTTCTGAAAAATTGTGCCTGTTTCAGTGTGGTGGACTCGGAACTGGCTGTGCTATACACAGCATGCCAGAAGAGGCCCGTATGCTTCCCAGTGGGATGAGTTCCACTGCATTTCCTACGGCAGATTCAAATTAGCACAAATTCCCAATGTCGCGAATTCGCGACAAACCAAAAATCAGCAAATAATTATCCCAAAAGGAGCTAGCATGCGAGTTGGACAGAGGCAATCTTGTATGCAGGGCCCAAGGAGAGTGACAATTTTTTTTAACCAACAACTTTGTTCCTGTTCTTCCCGCAACGGTTCTCGCAAGAGAGACGAGGAGTTGTTGAACGCTAGCTGGCAGTCGCACATGCGCTCCCACTTTGCCTTCACACATCTTCCTCGCAGTGGCAGCAAAAGTTTGGACCAGAAAGCGGTGGCCACTGGGAACGTACAGACGCCAAAGTTCTTATGAAAGCTCCATGTAGAAATAAGGGCAGGGCACGGATTCGGTATGTCGCGAGCTGCCGACACGGTGCATTGAAGGGTTAAGCAGAGCCAATATCGCTTCCTGCATCAAGCATTGTGGACTCTGGCAGTGTTTAGAGAAGTGCTCCCATAGGGACTCGCTCTACCATCCGGGCGACGTGCTAGCTGTTTTGGGGGAAATAAAATTAGAACCATACGTACCTGTCACCTAGGAGTGTGGAGTCCTAAAGACGTAGGCATATTTTAAGGAGTCAGTAAGTATGAAACACATTGTCAGGGCCCTATAACAATGTGAGGACGGCTGGCCACACTGGATCACCGCGATATGTGTCAGCAGGCACTCACTCAGACAATTACCATGACCAGTGTACACAGAAAAAGACTGGACTGAGTAAAATTTAACGCCAAAAATTATTAAACGTGTCTTCCTTTGCATCTGCAAAACACCGAACTGTCTCGAGCTGGCACGCGGAAGCGCTCTATAGCTCAGTCTGGGCGTCTTCGCGCTGGTGCATGTCTTCTCCAATTTTGAGAAAAAGGCCGTAATTTTCCAACGTCTACAATATTGCTTTCTCACACAGGTTATAAAGCTCTATCGACGATTCTTGCAAAGCTCAAAGACCTCAACCGCAGTGGTGCGTTGAGCTGTGCATCTCAGCCGTAGACCTCAGCTGTAGCTTAGAGCCAGTGACTCACTCAACTAACAAAACGCCATCCTTGTCGAAAGCCTCACTGGACGAAGACACTAAAGAACTTTAGACGCAAGGAGAAAAGGGAGTTTGTCTATTCTGCTACTCTAAGCTAAGGGCTGTGCAAAGGGACGAAAAAGGATCCTGATTAATGTCAATAAACAAAAACTGAGTTTGTAAGAGAAACGCAAGTTTGTAAGAGGTCGGACAATAGTTGCAAATAAAGCAACCAATGCGAGGAACGCTAAAACGGTGCTCACTGATGAAATGCGACCGCTTGTTTAAGAATTGCGCTCATTCGTGCCTTTATCCCGCGCTTTACAGCGCCCTGTTGCCCTTATACGCGTATTTCACGCCCTACTGGCTGTGCCAATAAAGCATTTAGACTACACTCCGAGCGCCCCGTGCAGCCGCGCTGGCTGCCTTCCAACGGGTGCTATAAATAGGCCAACCCGAGCATTATTGGAGCCAGCCCGGCGCTGCCCGCATGCACAGACCCAAGGTGTGGGCGCTCGCGCAATGCACAGTGGATCCCGCTAAAATTGAACTGTTGTGAAGAAGTTGAGACGCAGGTTTTTAACGGCACAAAATGCTCGCCGGTGGCTTTCTGCGCATAAAAGGAGGTACACGGGCTAGTGCCAAGCACAAATAATGTAAAAGAAGGAATTTTATTATGATTGTGAAGTGCCCTAAATTTGGCTTCGCTGACTTTCAGAACCTATCGCGAGTGGAAGCCGCATGACGCACGAATTTGGTCCCGAAACGAACCTCTCCCGACGTGAGAACGTGCAACCGCCGTGTTGGCCATAACGTTCAACTGCTCACAGTGTTGTGCAGCTCTTGCGGCAAAAAATCGCGACAGTTCTGTCTTCCCTAGGTGTGACGTGTTGCCAGAAATCCGACTCAAAAATTACCGGGGGCACTTAAGGAACCTCCGTGCGAGTAATGCGAAAGCATTAAAAGTCTATTCCAATTTCATACCAATTCTATTCAAATTCTCTTCGAATTCTGTTTCGAATCAATCCCAATTCTGCTTCAACTATATTCTTGTTCTATTGAAATTATATTACAATTAAAATCTATTCATTTGCAGGTAGTGCAGTTATAAGAACTAGTACTGACTGTTATTGGTTAACATTGCATTTTCTCGCCTTCGATGACGTCACACCGTTTCGACCAATCGCAACTTTATTAACGCCACTACTCATTGCGCAACACCTGGTTTTCGTGTCGGTGAGCCAACTAAGGCTTTCGCATTAAAATTAAGGTTAGACGTTGCGTGATATAAACTATCCAATCTATATACACATCGTATTTCCATGGTTACTGACTCGTAAGCAATGCTGAGTGTGAAGAAAGATTAGACCCATTAGTTAGATCTCGCTTCTCGCTAAAGCTAAAAGCGGTGACATTCTTTCTCCCCTGAAGAAAATTACTCTGTGTTGTCTGCGTCATACGAGAGGAGAGTCGACTGTACTGAAGCGCGTTCAGCGTTCTTCGGATCCTGCCCAATTGCAAGCGGCCTCTATCGGTACGCGCGCGTCGACATCAGGCAGCCGCTGCTCCACGTGCCGTCGTCAGCTGTTAAAAAAAAAAAAAGATTGTCGCGGCTCGCGATGGCACGGTAACATGATACAGATAAGGAAGCGAGATATGCAGCTCGGTTAAAAGCAGTCGCTCAGCGATCTGAGAGCAGCAGAACAATTCAGTCACTTCAGACGAACCACTTGCAACATCCCTCTCAAGTATCCAGCCACGCCCTGTCGCGGGTCTTCTGGCGGCAGCAGATGCCCGTATGAGCAGGATATGCAGCTCTTGCTTTAGCTAAGGCGAGGAGACCACAACCAAGTAGTTTATCTCTCTGCGCATAGTCGATTTAACAATAGGTAGTCGCGGAAAACTGACGCGACTCAGCTCGTTTTGTTGATTGCTTCTATTATTCAGCCTATGGATATTTCTGCGGGAAAGACGCCGGTACTCAATACATCGTGAGGTGTTGGACTTGTGTGCCGAAGTCAGCTACGCACCGCAGACCGAGACGAGGTAACGACGCCTGCCGTGGTTTTATTCCAGCGCGGCCCATGTTGAAATCGCCCCGCTCCAAGTGAGGGCTAAGGTTGGAAGAGAGCGTCAGGTGGTTTGTGCTCTTCCGCCGCTTGTTGATTTTAACCGTCTCTTGTTTCGTCTTTGACTCGACGCTGAACCTGTTCGGAGGCAGAACCGTTGTCTGGACTTGTTTTGCCCGTGTGGAGTTTAGTATTTGTGATTCGTGGAGGAAAATGAAAGATGTCCTGCTCGAGCGAAATGGCTGAAAAAGTTACGTTAACCCTCAAGAATGTCGCATTTCTAACAAGGTATAGGTAGCTAGAGTATGGCTGTTGGGGATAGCCAAACGAGCACCTCTGCCTTAGCCTTAGCATCAGCTTCAGCCTTAGTCTTGAAATTAGAATTAGGATATTACTCTTAGCCTGCCTTAGCTTGGCACAGCAGGGAAAGTTTTCTGCTTCTTCGAAAACAGACGACCATTTATTTGCTGTTACGCGGTTCTCACACGAAAGCAGTATTAAGTGCATCTCCCGTATTCTGTGTTTCCCCTCTCATTCGATGGTATTTACTACGAAAAATTACAGCAGGAGAATGCCTTCCATACGACTGAGAAAATATTCACACTAAGAAATTGCATCTCATTAAGAACAATGTGGCCCGACGATTACTGTAGAAAGAAAATTTGAGGGGATCAATTGGATTAATGCAGAAGAAATTCAATGGCATTTGCCTTTTCCCCTCCACTTATGTTGTAATGAGAGATGCATTAAAGATGCTTTGAAACTACTTTATCATGCTGTAAATGACGGGTCATTATGCATCAGTGTTTCACGCACACACAAGCTGCGATTCGGAGACGTCAACTTTTGCTGAGGTATTCTTAGTCATCTTTAATTGTTCTTGGTCCTTCGTAGTCATTTTTGCTGTGTCAATCTTAATCCGGCCTCTCTGCTCTCTCTACAAGTGCAGAGCGTACTCTCCCTAAGCACCACCTGTCACTTGGCAGGTGGTGCCTGCCTGGCACCTGGAAGGTGCATTCATCTGGCCCTTCACTGGCCTCTGCCTGGATGATGGAGACTTCACGCAGATGCCGGGCAGTTTTCGCCTTCATGGCACTACTAATGTTATCCCAATAAAGCAGCGGGCACTGAACCGCCAAATATTTAAAGATACCTTCATTACTCAAGATTGACAATTACGAAGTGGACTTTTGCATATAAAATCTTATTACTTCATAGCCCAACTCGCACGGTGAAATATCGCGAAATCATAACTTTGCGTGCAATATAAGAAACAACAATTTATTTGACTGCTTCGCACTTCAAATGCACTGTCACTGTTGCTAAAACTAATCTAAGCTAGCAAGCGCAAATGAATGCCTCTTCATGAATGCATCAAACAGTGTTACCGTAAGCCATGAACCTCGTGATTATTCGCCCGTACGCGAGTCCGCAGTTATTCTAAACTGTAAGAAAAGAACTGTTTTCATTAAGTTCTCCTGGCGTCTCACTGAGTCAATGTTGAGAGAAAGGAATTCAGACAGCAGCACATTTTTACAGTGCACGTTGCGGCGTCAGCGATATAAAGTTACATCAACATCCGAGCTCAAAGCTTTACTTGATGCATTTCCTGTCAACGATCCATGGCAAAAAAAAAGTTTCGATTAAATTTTGCAGTTTTCATTTGCATATCTAATCTGGCCGTAGCATGCAATTCTTTTGATGGAATCAGATTTCGAGTGACATAGATAGCCAGACTTTTTACCTGTATTTGTTGCGGGTGTGACCTCTTTTGAGGAGATGTTGAGCCTGCTTTTATGACCTGCCGCCTGCATCAAAGGGCTGTTCCGCGGTGTAGAAGGAACCTCTGAAACGGAAAACCGTTCGCGGAAAATTTCATAGAACGTTGAATGAAGGAATGAGCTCTGTACGGGAAGTGCGGCTTTCAAAGTTGTAACGGCTATTTCAACTAATGCTGCAACATACCCACGTATTTATATCGAACTACTTGTTTATTTTTTCGGCTAGATTTATTTGTGTTTTCGTTGTCAGCGCACGTTTCAGCGATGTATATCTGGGGATGTAAGTACAGTGTACGCAAGCGGAAACGTTTCTGAGCTTGAGCATATCAGTGGATACCTTACCGCCAACAGGTTTTCCCTAGATGCGTGGATTCTTAAGTTACCTCATACTGCGCGCAACCTAACAGGACGAGTGCTTGTCTCATCCTGCCTTCTCATCGTGATGTTGTTGCGTTGATTCTCCTAAACCGTGCTGTTGTATAGTTGATGGTAGTGCAAAACTGACAATTTTTTTGTTGCTAACTGCAATCGGGAGTTATTTCTCCCTTCATTTTTCCCTATTCATTTCGCAATGCAATGCTGAGACGCGAGCGACGTTTGAATTCTCTATTTCTAATGCGCTTATGCGCTCATACGTTCAAATCTGGTTCACACTCTTACCCCCCCTCCCCACAGCCATAAAATTTCGTTCTTTTTTTGTCTGTTAAACGCGACAGAGAAATATGACCTCCTTGGGACCCGCGAAGCGAACGCAGCAACTACAAGACACTGAGGGGTGAGTGGGGACAAACCTTGTTTTGTTTGACGTCCCTTATCCCTCCAGACAATTTAGATGAACTCAAGCAGTGGACCGGTCCTCCTGACCGTGTTTCCTAACTGTGAGGGCATTCCTTATTGCCAAAAGAGTTCCGTGCACTGCACACGTTCGTGGCAGGGATACAACCGAAAACGAAGCGTTGCGGGCACTACTGAGGATTTCTGTGTGCAGAGTGAAGCTTCATTTGTAGCATCTTCAAACGTTTCTCACAGCTCAGCAATAAATCTTGCAAGTTGTGCAATAGGGTACAGTAAGCGACGTTTTCTCCTGGTGTCTGCACATATTAACAGGCAGAAAACTGAGTCTGGGGTGCATAAAACTAGCCTGCTACTTGTTCTTCACCTCACCTGCATTGCAGTTTGGATATCGCACAGCCCCTACAAGATATCGAATGCGTAGACTTGCGTAGTGGCTGCCCCGACGTTCCCCCAGCCGACTTTGTAGTCGAAGCACTACAGGAAGCCATCTCGCAAGATGCCTTACATCAGTACACACGGGATTTGGTGAGTAGACGGCGTTAATTTACTTTTCGCAGGCTATAGCTCACAGTCTGCCTCAGTGACCACAGCTAATGCGGGATTAAGCGACTACCGAGATTCGTGAAGCTTACCCCCTCTTCCTCCCTTTCAGGGTCACGTACGTCTCGTCAATGCTTTGGCGAGGATGTACTCCCTTCTGACGGAGCGCGATATCGATCCACTCAACGAAATATTGGTCACAGTGGGCGCCCACGGAGCACTGCACGATACTTTCCAGGGACTGGTCAACCCTGGTGACGAGGTCTGCAGCATTCCTCCTTTTACGCTCCTTTTCCCACGTTTGTAAACGCTCTCCCTGTGGGAAATCAGAACTCCCGCAAGCCAAACGTCAATTATCGAGTGCTATACATTCGACCGACGCACCAACGAATTGGACTGTATACTGCAAATGCCCTCACGAATTAATCACGCGAGCGCGCTGCCCACGTCTTACATGTCGCGTGTGAAGTCTAGCACAAAAACTGGCGTCTTGCGTCATTGGTAGCAGGCGCAATCCCGTGTGACCAGATGCGTGAATTTCACAGTGCCTTTCGTGCTCTCGCACTCTACTCGATACGCTAATCATTCTAGCGCCTCGTCTAAAAATGCTGTCTCCCACGTTGTACACTGACACGGTGCATTCCTCGCCTCGAGGAGACGGGAGATGCTCCGAGTCGATATGCAAACTATGAGACGACACCTACAGAAAATCGTCGTCTGGCCCACAAATCCAACGCGCCTCTCTAGTGCCTCTCCCATGCGTGACAAGGAATGGGATGCGATATATGCTACTGTCGCGTTCATGCTAACGTGGCTGCAGAGACTCGCGGTCTCTAACCTAAAAGGATAGACTACTGACTTATATCCACGGTGTTCGCGGGAATCGAAAGCTCCTTGCCCAAATACACATATCCCTGGCTGTTCGCACGAGCAACACGACAGAACAATTTATAATGTATGTTTTTTAATGTGACAGCGTCGCTGTTCGGTGGTATATAGTCAGCGTCTGCAAGTGCTGTCATTACAGACTCGACAACGACTTCCCACCCCGGCTAAGTGATAAATTATGAGCGGGACATTATCGGAGCACAGGTATTCTGAAAAGTGTAGTTCAAAGCGCTAGGACGGTTTTAAAATATATCCACACAATAAGAGTGCTGATGTCTTTCCTACATATCCGCAACCATTTCTTCCCGGTAGCAGCGATACCGATGACGGCGCCACTGTCAGCATAGTGGCAGCCTGCGTTTTCAAAGCACATCTCAAAAGATGTTGAAATATAAGGGTTAAACCATGCCTTCTTGCAAGAGAAAAAAACTAAAGGGCTTGAAATTGCTTCCAAGAAGAATAGCCCTATGTAAGTTACGCATTCTGCTCGGTCCTATTCATAAAAAACACAAGTTTAATGATTATAAGGGCAATGAGGTCGACCGAAAAGATGGATATCTGGCCTGCTACTCTGCACTGGGGAAGAAGAAGAGGAGAAGAGAGGTTTGTGATGTGTGACGATGTGGTGAGAAGATAGAAGGTATTACATCCACTTCAGGCCGGCTAGCCGAGGTGCCAGGAGGAGCGATAAAGTTTGAGCACCGCACGGCGCTACCGTCAGCTCTGGCCTCACCTTCTTTGTCAATTTAAAACAAACTCCTGCCAAAACCGTGAGCTCTGCGATCATTATTGACACCGTTGGACGTCTATAGTTCAGTGCGTTTTCAGTTATATCTGAGAGACACCACACATATTTACAGTTTTGCTGATCTCTCAGCCCTCTAGGCTTATCGCTTGCCCTCTTTCTTATTATATTATTTTCTTCACTGCAATTCTCGCTAGATCATAACACAAGAGTCTTACAACATTTGTGAATTTTGTGTATTTGCAGCGAAAACCAGCACCATTTGACTTAGCTCCTAAAACGGGTCTTTCAACGAAAAAAGCGTGATGGAGCTGCACGCTCCAATGCAATTAGCGATTTCAAAGGAAGCTCAGAGTGTACGAGTCATTTTTTCTGCCAGTCAAAGCCAAGCCGCATATAAAGCAAGAAAAATGATTGCTCGCAGACAAGCTCCGCCTTCATCATGCAGGTGATCATCATTGAGCCATTCTCCAACCGATATGAATCCATGGTACGGATGGCTGATGGAGTTCCAGTCTTCGTACCTCTAAGGCTGGTAAGACTCTTTCTATTCGATTATATTGCATTCCAGCAATAAGAGGCATACTATTCAGTACTGAAACAAATCATTGTTTTTAGAGTTCGTTTAGATACTGCACCAGATACTCACATACAGGGCCAGAACGGTTGAGCAAAAAACTGCATTAAACAACGTTCATGCAGTTTATCAATCGAGTATCCGTTCTTGATCTTTTTTCTTTGTTGACAAAGAGTCAAGGTATCAGGTTCGTTTCAGTTTTCGGTAGCCAAAGCTATCTAAACGTTAAACTGTGAAGTTAGCAAGAATGAAGAGAAATAATCACCGCGTGGCTAAGTATTTGCTAGCAGTTACCTTTAAAGGCATTGAAATTATTCCCAAACTTGATACCGAAGCTCAAATGGCAGCCTAATGGTATGGCTTCTAGGGGTCTAACGCCCAAAATCAACTCAAGCTATGAGGAACGCCGTAGTGAAGGGCTCCGGAAGGACTCCGGAATGGCCCCGGAACAGCGACACACGTATCTGGCCACTACAGGTGCCTTCATGATATGACTGGCTGCACGCGCCGCTTGTGACGGTTCTCACTCGTAAAAGAAAGTGGACTTTCTTCTCAGAAAAGTTCTGCTGTGAGCAGAGCCAATGTCAGCTGCTTTCAATTGGCTTCTGTAAATTGGTTTATTGAGTTAGATTGCTGTCGTACCGTTGTATAGACAACTGTATCAAGGTAAACGCTTACACAGTTTTCTGAAAAAGTCTGGGCGCATCGAGTGATAGGTATGGCACCCGCTGCCTTTTCCCGATTCCTCCCCTAGAAAAAAGAGGTCGCGGGCACAACTGCTGACTGGATTCTGGACAGACAAGAGTTAGCCTCGAAGTTCAACCCCAACACACGGATGATCATTCTGAACACGCCGCACTGTCCTACAGGGAAGGTGAGTGTCCTAATACACATCAGATTTGCGATGGACTTGCAGAGTGCGATGCAAGCGTGGCAACTACTCAGTACTGAAGGCTTGCATTTAGGCTTAGAGACGATCGCATTGGTTCCTAGTACAATGGACTAACAACGTCCTCACTTCGAATTGATCGATTCGCACTCGCCCTAGCATGTACTAGACGTTCTCGCTAACTTAATTCGTAGAGGCGATGGTTTCTGGTTCGATCTCTGGGTCATTACGAACTTCCGTATACAAGCGTGAAGCTTCTCAGGAAGCTGTGTGGCTTTTTGTTATAGCCGTATGACTACGTTCAGGTGGACGCTTATAAGTAATTACTCCTTTAGAAAATCTATTTCGTCAAAAGACTCATTGATGTTACCTACGGCTCTTTTGGGGCCGCATTGTGACTTGCTATAGCAGTGGGGGTTAAACGTCCTTAGCATTCAAGGGTTGTCATGCAGGAATTTAGAGGTTCACAACAACACCCTATGCAATGGGCTCCTTCCCCCACTCTGTTAGTCCCTCCGTCAAAGGTTCTATGATAGGCTCGTTGTTTAGCGTAAGAATGTCTCCTGTCGTGAGAACTTGCGCATGTGCTCTACCCTCATTTGCTGATCGCTCTAGTCAGTCAGACCTGTACAAGTCTATTCGACTCAATGCCGGATTGTGTTCTGTTTAAAGCTACGATGTCTTCATTACGTAAGTGAAGTGAATTCACAGTGTCACTTCGTTTTCTTGCCGCCAGGTTTTCTCGTGCGAAGAGCTGGATACCATCGCGAAGCTTTGCAAAGAGCACAACGTGATCTGCGTCGTAGATGAAACTTGGGAATGGGTGGTATTTAAAGATGCTAAGCATGTTAGAATGAGTAAGTACTGCTTTTCTTGTCAACTTCAACCTACGCCTCTAGCAATCGTCTTGACGCAGTGCTGAAACAAAACGTCATTGTGGTATTTGCCGATATATCGGCGACATTTTTTGAGCTAGACAAAACTGAAAATTCTATGCTCCTTTAACTTGCTTCTTGGTCATTGCCCGAGTGACGGTGTTTCCGTACCAAAGTAATCGGCATTGTCTTTCATGGCTTTTTTAAAACGGTCGGCCCAATGTTCTCAAGAAGCCTTGCCGCGAAAGTTATTATTGAGACAACCAACAAACTCAATACATTCCTTCCGACAGACACTTTACCTGGCATGTGGGAGCGGACCCTTACGATAGGAAGTGCTGGCAGAACGTTCGGTGTCACCGGCTGGAAGGTTAGTGTTCTAACATCATGCTTGTTTTCTTTGCCAGTGTATGTTGCCAAACTTCATATAATCTAACAGCTTTTGCTTACCTTCACATCACGTGGTTAGCATTCGGTGCCTCTTTACTCAGAAGTAATATATCAACAAAACGAACAATTCGAACAAAACAAAATTGCCTTGCTTATGAAGTGGCTGCATTTCGATACCAGTCCTTTTATCAACGACCCCCAGCCTGAGGGAGGACAGCAGGAGAAAAACTTGTCATTTTAAAGGTAATATCTGGTCGCTGGTGCTCTTTGAAGAGAATTTGTGTTTGGATCTTACACAAAATTGGTTTTTCAGGAAAGAAAATGACGCAGTAACTGTTTCACATATCTCGGAGCACACAAGAACCGCGCCTTAAGGGAAGGGATAAGGGAGGGACTAAGAAGAAAGGAAGAGAGGTGCCGTAGTGGAGGGCTCCGGAATAATTTCGACCACTTGGGGATCTTTAACGTACACTGACATCACACACAGCACACGGGCGCCTTTGCGTTTCGCCTCCATCGAAACGCAGCCGCCGCGGTCGGATTCGAACCCGGGTACTCCGGCTCAGTAGCCGAGCGCCTTAACCACTGAGCCACCGCGGCGGCTATGGGTCTTAGACATGAAGGCTGACTCAGAGACGTGCTTTTTAGCGCTCGCTACATACAGCCGAACCTACAGATGCACGAAAATCGAAGGGGAACGCGAATACAGCTCGATATATCGATAATTCGATATATAAAAATGCCAACAGAAATGCGAATTTGTAACTTGAAAGCAAAAGTAGATTGCGCCTGCGCTAGGGACGTACTCCAGGCGAATTCCATTGGTAGGCTTTACTTAGGCTAGTTTCAACGCATGACAACGTTATGTCGTGGAAAATTGGTACCAGAGATCGAACGCCACTCTCATGCACACCTCATGTTCACCTCGTCAAGCAGTTTTTCAGCGCTAGCACTGCCAGCAGGTGCCCAAGGCCGCGCAGCTGACCCGCCTCCACTCATGAAAAGTGGTCGAAGAGTGCCGTTAGGAGAAAGACTCAGCGGCACGGCTCGCAGTTTGCTGTATCGAATGTTCCGCTGACCGAGAGTTCGATAAACGCTAATAACAGTATACTTGTGCGGGCTGTTTTAAGGGGATGATGGGAATGTTCCACAAAAACAATATTTTAGTTAAATCTGGGTTTCATATTTCTGGGCGCGACTGTTTGTCTTGAAGTTTCAGATCCTTTGTACGGTAGCGTCGACCGGCAATCATGTCGTTTTCTTCTCACTGGAGCAAATATCCGTTAGCTGTTCCATATATACATCTTTGCGCTCGCTTGCAGATTGGCTGGGCGTACGGCCCACAGCCTTTGCTCAGGCGGTTACGCCTCGTCCACCAAAACTGTGTAGCCCTCGTGAGCACCGTGTTCCAGGTAAGCTTTCAGGGTTTCCTTCAGGCGTGTAGCGCCTCCAGATCCCGCCGTGCGCTGTTGTAGGCTGCACCTACGCATCCCGACGAATACAAATGCACCCTCAAGGCAGCCAAATAAATTCAGCTTTGTAATTATCACCCCTGCATGTGAACAAGTAAGACATTTGAATAGCTCCTCCATTCCTATGAATCGAACAAGCGTCTCGTGTATCAGGCTCGATTATGGTAGTGTCCAGAAGCAATAATAGTAATGATACCCGCTCCGAGTATTTGTCTCGGAGACATTGTTAGATATAAAGCGCAGAGACAGGCACGAATAGCGTATGCCGCGTGTATGCAGGTGCTAATTTATGAACTTGATGAGATTAATAATAATAATTGTGTTTTTTTTGGGAGGGGGGAAGGAAATGGCGCAGTATCTGTCTCCTATATCGATGAGCTGAAAACGGATTCTACACGTTATGTGGAGATTCTAGCTAAAGTTCTTCTACTGTCAGACGGGAGGAGAAATCAACGTCTGATTTAGGGCCCACATTTATAAAAGCAGTGAGAGCAGCTCGATGGATGCATATGTAAACATGAAATGATAACCCTCAACTACTGTGGTAATGAGTGAGCGGAGATTAGGTGCTTGGAGCTACTCTTCCTCAAGTGAGAGGAGACGAACGCCAAGCATCGTGCCCTTTGCTGCGGAACTGGCAGCCATTTTTAGTGCACAACTCCCATATAGAGAATTATTCCTGTTTAGAGCGTGGACAATAAAAATTTAGGAAGTAAAGTTTACAAGGTTTCTATTTCTGTTAGATGCTTTCAATCAGTAGTTGTATCACAGTTGCACGTAGACTTGCCTGGACTGCAGCTTAATTTTTGGCTGCGTGAGTGCGATGGAGCAAAAAAGGTTGCATCTTTTCTGGTGCATTCTCGTTCCACACTCATTTTTTTTTCATTTGAGGTCTTTCTTTTCTCCTTTGCATTTACAAGGAAGCCATAGCCGTGGCCTTGGAGAATGTCACAAAGCAAATAGCCGACCCCGCGGGCTACTTAAGTACCCTGTCGGCCTCAATGCAGAAGAAACGGGATTTTATGTGCAGAGCCATGAGCTCTGCCGGAATCCAGTCTACCATCCCCGAGGCAGGTCACTTCATCGTCTGCGACTTCTCAAGTATAGGTAAGACATGCCTTTGCAGCACTTTTCATGGAGCTTTGAGTGATGTCACTGCTCCGCTCTTCCACTATCTAGCCAAGCCACCGAGGTAAATTAAACTTTTACATTTTCACAACGAATCGGCACCTATATTACTCATTTTAATAGATTTCCACGTGTATAGTCCTGGTTAAAAGATAGTTCTGGGCTGCGTCACTGTGGCGAAGAAAATATTTTACCACCGACGTAACCTGTGCAAACAATCTTCCCCTGCGATAAACAGGCCTAAGCTCTGTGCTTAATTTTTCGCGCAAGACAAAGCATTTTATTGACCGTGTTTTTTGCCGCTGTGCGCTGTGCTCAGTCGGTAGAAGGAACGTGACAGCCTTAGTGCTGAAAAGCTCTCTAGATATGCCGTAGGAATTCGCGCCAGTATTTGGTGGAAGACATTGCGTATCCGGAGAAAAATCTGCAGGCTCAAGTTCTTAAATAGAATTTCTAATGATTGCACCGGTATTAATAAAAACACTTTTTAAAGCAGCCACATTACATATCGGAGAGTAGACAACACAAAAAAGATTAAGAGTTATCAATGCCGTATTAATGTCCCAAGTATTAATTTTTCCCTAACACAATTTATGACTAGAATAGTCTTCTGAATGATGGGGTTTGCGCACCAAATTTTCAAACAGTTATTGAAATTATCACCTGACCTACCTGGTGTTATGTAATCGTTGATGCTAAATATAGTTGTTCATTCATTTCTTCTTGTTTTCTTACGCTGTGTTATCCTTCTCACACGTTCCCAATATATTCTGTACGTGTGATATTATATGTCGTTAATCCCCCTACCATAATGCCTCATGGGCACCTGTAGGTACTTGTAATAAATAGATAAGTAAACATCACGTTTGTCTAAGTCATTGAACTCGTAACACTTGTAAATCAGCCGGTAACCCATGCATATCGAGGGAGAAACTCCACAGGTTCTTTCTTTTTGATTTCATTACCGAGGTTGTTGCATGTGCCGTTGCCAAGGCATTTTTGTTTTGCGAATATCCCTGAAAAATTGTGGAATGGCAGTCTCAATAATTAAAACGGATGCCTATCGCAAGACTGCCGTTAATCATAAGAATACAAAAAAATGCTCCATAAGAATGCAAAAGGGCATGTACACTCATGGGACAGATGTCTAATTTTGAGAGAATGTAATATCAGATATTTTGTGCTTCATTTTTTTGTGCATTTCAACACTTAATGCGTGTTCTACTTCTGGAGGGCCCTTATCTAAACTTCTAAGGTTTAAAACACTACCCATGACAGCTAAGACTGGATCACTGCTAAAACATTATCGATGGAATGAATCACAAAAGTGATCCAGAGAAAATACTTTAAACTGGTTTAGGTGGCGAATTAACGGCTTTTGAGCAAGGAGCTAGAAGAAACAGACAGTGGACGCAGAGCAGAAGCTGCCTTGGCGGAATCATTATCGGCTGATGTGCTGCATGCTCTGACGGATGCTGAAAGTCCTGTTCGCCCTTTCTTTCAGCCTCAAAAGTTCAACTGGAAGGAAAGGAGCCCAAGGAATGCATGCTTGCAACATGGCTGCTTAAGACAAAGGTGCGCTGCTTGCGTGATTTTGTTTCATGCTTCCGGCTTTGTAGAGTCACTATAGTCGGATAGAACTCAAGTCTGCAGTGAAGCTCCGTCCACGTTCAGGACCGCCGCACAGAATTCCTCCACGATAATGAAGTTATAGTTAATTTTTTTTTGTCACAAACAAAAAGGTAGTCGGAAGGAAAAATTATAACCTCTAGAATTTTGTTCCCTAGCTTGTTTTTTTATAGTGCAACGCTAAAAAGTTGACTTCGTTTACTATTGTGATTGACCAGAGGAGTAATACACTATGCCGCGGGCCGTGGCCCAGTGTTAACTGCTGTTTTATTTTTTAAGTTGTATCCTACTACAGTACAGTTGCAATCGGAGGTTTTGAGGGAGACGAGCGTGAAGGAGGGACCTGGGGTGTGTCTGAATTCCGGGCAGCGAGTAATGCGAACTCGAAACCCAAACCGAACTTCCGAATCTGCATGCTGTAGCACTTCCCTCTCCATCTGGTTTTGCTTGGCGTGGCCTTCAGCCATTACTTCCAGCGCCTTATCTGCCGTGTGAGCAGCTCAGATAGTGACGGTGAGTGGTGCCTGTGAGAAATAAGAGATCCATGCTCTCCAGATATGAGGCCACTCGACTTTAGCCGCTGAAGGGAGGCTTCGTTCCCTTTGCTGGGCAGCTGCATCATTTGAGACCACTGTATTATCACCCTTTTCAGCCTTTCATTCGTGCCCCTCTTTCCTCAATGATCAGCAGCAGGACTTGTTTTAATGAGACCAAGCTTTAATCTTTCATGTATTAACATTTCTATCAAACAGTCGCCACTGGTCACATAACTCAGGCATGAGAATAAAAGGTACAAATGTGTATTCCAGAATCTGCTTGTGTTTCCTCTGAGCGCCTGCTACAGCGCAGACCACAGGCACCTGGCCGGATATCGGATGCGGATCTGTTTTGCAAAGGTAAACAGTGATGCCTTGCATTGTCTCGGGCATCATTTAATGGGCTGGTTGTGATGTCATAGGTATGCTTTCCAGCGGTAAATTGGCCAGTTGATACTTACGGTAGCATTGTTATCACTTTCTAAGTATGTCAATGTAAGTTGCTTGTTTTGTTCCGGATAGGTGAGGCTTACGCCATTTTTAGGCAGTCTTCCCGTCATGCACTTAGCCGTTACCGATGCATGTCGACAAGCAGAATTACGACATTCGTCGAGATGAGAAATTTTCAGTTTTCAGAAGCCGCATTCTCGATTTTTCGCTTTTTATGCAGTACAAGGGACCTGAATGTGATTAATCTTTCACTCTGTTTTGAGTGTTCAGTGCCTTTTCTGTGCCTCGGCGTAAATGAAATGAATGTCAAATATCGCCATTAAGAGTTCAAATTATGCGCTACACCTTTCGAATCTGCTAAAGTGCCAATATACTCTAGAACGTGAAAATTGTCAAACATGTTTTTCGTATAAGGTTTCAAGCGAGAACTGCGCCCGTCTTCACTAAAATATTTCGATTGAAAAATCTCCAGTGTGGCTTTCAGTGCGATGCAAGATCGTTTCAGGCATCGTATTCAACCATTATAGGGACAATGACGCATCGGACCTTGTATGACTGTCACATGGAGGATCAAGAGAGTCCTTTTCTGCTCTGCTTTAGCGACAACTTTTTAAAATTCTGAACAAGACTGAGGCTCCTGTTTGAACCTTGTTCATTTTTTATGTTATCAAGAATCCCATCTTCCTGCCTTTTTTGCACAGTGTAGTAGTAAGGTACAGTGTTTACGGGAAGGAAACCGCTTCCCCCCCCCCCCCCCCCAACCCCCCCGTGCAGGGTAGCAAAACGGTCATTCTTCCGGTTAACCTCCCTGCCTTTCCTCCTCCTCCTTCCAAGGTGGAGTAGTTTTTTGATGAAGGCGTAATTACTCCCTTTTTCATTGCAGTTGTGAATGCAAATAACATCCAGAGAATCACTTTCTTCAGTTCTTCTTTTGTCCCTTCCAGCGCGACTCGGTGCTTGAGAAGGCTGCAGCTGTTCTCTCGCAGCTTGCTGCGGTATCTTCATGAACCCGGAACGACGATGAAGATTCGGTTGGCCGATTACTTTTCCGTGTTCCCTTTTTACGAAGCAATAAAAAGCACCCGTATATCAATAGCTCGCTTCACGTTTCCTACGTAAGCAAATGTGCAAAACAGCAAATGTGCAAACTCGCCCACCAGTTCATGTTGTACAGCGTTAAAAAGCTGCACAACGTCCAAAATGGATTCAGACGTGTTCCAAGCGACCCACAGCCTGTAGTGCTGTTTGTGTCAGACACATTAAAACTTCCGGACGGGGGCGACTGTGGACTGCGGTAATCTTGACTCGGAAAACAAATCAGGTGGAGGCGAAACGCTAAAACGCCTGTGTGCTGTGTGATGTCAGTGCACGTGAAAGATCCCCAGGTGGTCGAAATTATTACGGAGCCCGCCACTACGGCACCTCTTTCTTCCTTTCTTCTCTCACTCCCTCTTTTATCCATTGCCTTACGGCGCGGTTCAGGTGTCCGCCGATATGTGAGGCAGATACTGCGCGATTTCCTTTCCACAAAAAACAATTTTATTTTTTTCTTTACGTTCTCTTTTGTTGTACACTGCGTATCAGTCATTTCTTCATACGCTTGGTAACAAATCTCCTGCCTGTTAAAATGTGTAAAATGTGCTAAAATGTGTAAAAAAATAAATTCACGGTCGCAATGGTTTTAGTGTCCTATTCGTCTAATATTTATCAGCCACCATGAAGAAGACGATCAGCGTTTCATTCAAGCAGCTGATCGGTGCGCTTCCGATCAAAGTGTTGTCCCACGCGTGTGGCATGTGGAAATCAATTCACCGCTGGCTGGGCACTCAGCGCAGGTGAAAGCAAGCTACTGGGAATCGATGCAGTACAAGAGATTCGCCAGGTTGGTTACATTCTTGCAGGAGCCAGGCTGGTTTTATCGTAGCAGAGTATTATACTAAGTACTCCTCGCGCTCTCTCCTGTTCCATTAAAATCCCTCCTCCTCTTCCTCCTCCTCCTCCCCTTCGCGCCAAATGGATCGAGCGGGCAGGCCGCATTGTTTCACTCGCAGACTTGAGGCGCGCTACCAACGCTCCGGACCGACCTGTGAAACCTGCAAACCGGTGCCTCGGAAATGGTCGCGTGGATATCTATATGAAGTGGAAACGATAACGACAGTTTGCAAAGTCGAGTACTGCGACCGTTTAGCACTGCATCTTCAGAAACTTGGCCTTCATATCGCGCCACAACAAAGGAAACCCGTATGACCACTACAGTGCATACGATGGTGGGCCTGTTTCGAAACTATACGCATGCATCGTCCGGTAGTACTCCTTCAGGCAAACACAATCAAAAGCCAAATTTCTGGTAGTTACGGGGACACAGCAACCGCTGGTCGAATGGTTCTGAACAATCAGCGCAGGAAAATGCGGTTTAATCATGACCGTTTTTCCACTGCCGACGGCGTGTGCCAGTTTTTGCGAAACATACTCTCTACGTGGTACGCCGGAATGCAATGTTGCCGCTAGACAGCTCCATGCGTCTGATAACGCACCGCACCAGATGTGAGGATCCATAGCGCATACAATTGAGGGGGCACTGATTGGTGGTTTTTATGGTTCTTTTTGATCTCTCCCCTGACACATCATGACTTTGACAAGATAATCATTGTTAGTAGGTTATACCTGTACCTTACGTGATCTTTATAAGGCTGTCAGCGCCAAATAAAGTTCATTCAGTGGAAGTTTAGCACTCGTGTTGTGTCCCCTCAATTGTGTGCGCTATGGATCCTCATGTTGACTACCCGCTAGCCCGAACCCTCACCCTTCTAAGTTATATTACTAGATGCACTTCGCGGCGAAATGAACACGATATAACTGAGTTGCCAGAGCAAATTTCCCATGTCGCGGCAGCAGCCTATATACTGTGTCCTGTTGTCTTCTTTCTTTGTGCCTCGTCTCAGCGCTGTTATTCCCAGCAGTATGTACCAACCAGCTCAACTCTCCGTTTTATTGAAGCCTATAGGAGCTAGAGGAGCCAACTTCACAACTATGTCGGGCTGCCAAACGCACTCTATATATGCCGCGCGTGTTGAATATGCGAGCGCATGTAGGTGGCTGCGACTTCCTATGCGGCGCGTGCGGTGTTAGAGGTGAGTGAATATATGGCGTTTTTGAAACCTCATCAGTGAAGAAGCGGCCCAGGAAACCTATACGCAGCGCACGTCATCCTGGCGATCTCCCATCCCACGAGGGTATACAAGAAGCGGCGTAGCCGAGACATTCCCCGAGTGACAGATCGTGCAGTGCATCAGCTTGCACTGGGTGCGCTGGAGCGGGCCGAGCACTCCAAGGAGCACGCCATCGCAACACGGCTGGCAGTGGAAAACTCTCCGGGATCCAGAGTCGCACCCTGTCGCGGGCGAGACGAATGGTCTCGAGGTCGGGTCTGGCCAGAGCGGAGTTCCGCGGCCGTTATTAATGGAGGCAGAGTGGCTACACTCTCCGCCTCAGGACACGCGCCTGTTTGTTCATCTGTCCTCCTTCGCGCCCACGTCGCTTTTCTGGGCCGCAGCGCGGCACACTTTGAGTCACTCTCGTCCTCTGCCGCGCGCTGCATTTCCTGGGACTTCTTCGTAAACTGTTTCCCTGCCACGTCTACTTGCAACGAATATTCGCGCAGCGTTTGTGGCTTATGGTAGTTATTTTCTGCCAGCCCCAAGATAGAAGCGAAATAAAATGAAGGGGGGGGGGGGGGGGGGGGGGGGGGTGTTCCGCCGTCTAGCAGTGGTGGTGAACACTGAAGAAAGATTTATTTTGAGCCCCAGTCACGGGTTGCTGGTTCAAATGCATTGCTTGAGGCTGCAGCTTGGCGTCGTGTTGTGATGGTTTCCCAACGCGTCGGGTGGTAATAAAACTACAAAACTAAAAATAAAAAATAAAATTAAATAGACATTCCCTATCCTTCTCGGTTTTGGTGACTTGGCTTTCGTCATTTATGTCATACGAGCACCTCCTTCCATTCCCTTGTCTGCTCAATGTTCCTTTTGTTGAATTCAATTAGTAACTTTTTATTATCTTCAAATAAAAATGTCCGCAGTGTTGGTCGAAGGTATACGCGGACCTGAGCAATAAACATGGGGACCTCCTCTCTGCCACTCATGCCCTAAATTTATTTTTACTTATCGAACATGTAAACACGATAAATGTAGTCTCGAGGAAAACCACTCACAAAATAAAGAATGCGCCCAACCCGTGCTGCGTGCTAATGTAGTTTAACTTCCACACTTCTTCCACCCGCGCTTCTCACGAGTTAAAGGTCACGTAGTTGGAATTGCGGGACGAGGGTCTCCATGTGTGACCAGACTGAAATGGAAGTCCCCAAAGCAATCACATGAATCCTCTCTGGAGTATTTATTTCCTTGCTCAGGATTCTATTAGGAGCCGACAAGTACCGTCTTATCTGCACTGACGTCAGCCCCTTCGATCGCTTTTTCTCCAAAAATCTAAACACGTTAAACAACGAGGAAAGCTTGCCTCAGAGGGAAGCTCGCCGCCTTCTCCCATTGTCCGCACTATTTTCTCCGCCAGCCTTGCGCGCTGGCAAAGCAATCGGAACCGGCTATCACCGATTCGGCGCCGAAGGAATTGAGCTGAAGATACCAGGACTAGATCACTCGTCGCATCCGCTTCTCAAGACGCAGCAACCACTGGCACCCGGAAACAACAAGGAGAGAAATCGGAGCCTCGATTGCAACCTTTCACTTGCAAGGCTCAAAGCGGGAGAGTTCCTGAGTGTTGCAAGGGATACGACGAATCCTATTCGCGGGTTGTGTCGAAGCCAGTTGTTTTTCTTTCAAACTATCTTTCGCGAAGAAACCAAAAGAAAGCGCAATTACAGCGCATTCGTTCGCCAGTGTAATACTCTTCTAATGCTCTTCCGTGGAAAGAAACTAATTTGATGAAGATGCCTCTAGAGGTTTCATTACTCAGAGGCAATCGTCTGTACAGAGATTAAGGCAGCACTGATTACACTAGAGGCGGAAAGACCGGGAAAACTGCGCCCTGAAAGAAACCAACTTCCGGCGAAGCACAGTTCAGTTCGTTAACCAAACTACTACGTAGACGTGCGCGAAGGGATCCCAAAGTTTTCTAAATCAAAAGGTCTTTATCGTGACAATATTTATGCGCTTGGCCCCTAGTTTTCTTTTTTCTTCGCGTTCTGTTTTTCTGCGCAGTTCACATCAAGAAGATCTGTGCGTCTAGTTGTTAGCTATGCGGCCCATCTTATGCAGCAACGATATAATAAATCATGGCTCAGTTCCTTGCAGAAAAGGCGACTCGTTGCTAGTAATGCACAGGATTTTCACCGGTTAAGCTTCACGCCGTGTTGGAGTGAACGGACGATATCTGCCAAGATGACTCACCGTAGTACCTGCAATAAATAACTCTAGTATATTTCACTGTCAGCAATCAAGACACTGGTGGTGAAATGTAAATCAATGTCAGAATACGAGACGAGTTTTTTATGGCTAAGATTAAATTGTTACTATCAGCTGTAACTAACAGTTAACAGCCACTGAACATGTTAAGTGGCCTCGATGGCACCAGCGCTTTGTCATATAAATGTTTAGTTGTATTTTGGTTTACATTTGCCTTTTCATGCCTCGCTCGCAGTTGATAGTGCATGCTAGGTGCTAATCACAGGTGAGCTTGGTAAATTAGCCCCTTTTAATCAGCTTGCAGCGCTATGGCTTAACGGCGCTGCATTGCAGAAGCCAGGGATATTGCAAGTGCTAATTCCTAGACGGTTGCGGCATTTATGCTTGTCAATTCAGTCGGCAGTTTGAAATGCATACCCATGCAGTAGTGATCATAAACTCGTACCTATTTTTTCGCCCAGCTGTTGAATCGCCTTTGAAGAATGACTGAAATCTCACTAGCTTTCTTTCTATGCGCGGTTCCAAACAGTGTTCTGCTCAAAAGGCACCAGAACAAATAAAGACACTTCCCGTTTTTGTCGAACTACATTGTTTTCAATCTTTGCACACAAGATACGCTCAGTCCAAAGCAGAAGTTTACGCCATGCGGGTGTTGCAAACACAATTTGTGTCGACACCTTCAAGCATGCCAATTGCCAAAAATGCCTGCAAGTATGAAGAAACTCGATTGCTCCATCTGCTGGTATCAATGCCACGCGTCTCAATTGCTAGGCAGCGCTACAATAAATTCGTTGCCGAGAAAAAGAAGTAACCCGAGGAACTTGGCTGCTTACTGTATAACCTGCTATGTGTTTCGCATCTTTGCGTCTAAACACTTCACTGTGCATGCCGTTGCATTGGTGTGTTGAAAAAATGTTCAACACGCATTAGGTACATGACGCGTGGAATTTAACGTCCCGAAGCATCACATGGGCTACGAGGAACGTCGTTGCGGATGGCTTCGGACTCAGAGCGACTGGGGTTCTTTACGTGCACCGACACAGCAAAGCATACGGGCGCTTTTTTGCATTTCAGCACTATGCAATGACGGTTGTCTCGCTCGGGTTTCTATCTTGGGACAAAAGGATCAGCAGCCGAAAGCCAAAGCCACTAACACACCGTAGCGGGTCAACACACATTAGGTTTAGCAGTTATTAGTTACTGGGCTACTGAAAACAATCACACCTAATTTCGTTGTTAGTAGTTTGGAAGTGAATGCTATATAGCCTAGACTCCGAGATTAGCACAAAAACCAAATCTTCACTTCACCGTAGTGTGCTTGCGATGGACGGACGGACAAGGCTGAACCCTTTAAATCGGGCGGTGGCTCAAGCCACCTAGCCATGACTCATGAAATTTTACTCTTGTCTTGATTTTAGCCACCATTCAGATAACCGTCGCTTGGTTACTTCTATCCGCTTAAAATCTACTTTCCCTTCACTGTCCTTAAACCCCAATGCCGTGGATAAATCAACCCCGCTGCTTTCCACTGTAGGGTGAAGCCCTTTACAGAAAAGTATCAAGTGTTCAGCCATTTTCTCCTCTCCGCACGCAACGCGCAGGTGCTAGCACCATCTGTTGTTCGTTATAGACCTTTCAAACTTGGAAAGTTTTGTCGTCAATGAAAGTAGCCTCTATGAAGTTGATCTATCTCAATACATCACCGCTTTCTAATGACAGTTTGTTCTCAGCGCATCGTTAAGTTTAAGTCCCTTATCAACAAGCAATACACGTCCGCCGTCTGCTAACAACGCACCTCCATCTTAGCAAGTGGAGAAGTTCCGCTTTAAACAGCCCGCAGGAAGAGATGCCGTCCACGACGTCCGGAAATGCTTTCCGCCTTTCATTTTCAGAACGATGCCTCTCTCTCTCTCTGTATGCATACTCACGTGGTATTCAACTACTCCGATGCCGTTTCCTGACGCAACTCGGCCTTGGACACTGCTGCACCGAACCAAGCGCGAACAGAAGACGCCGCCCAGATAAGTGGGGCGAGGAAGAAGCTGTTTCGAGTGGACGACGCCAGTCCCAAAGCGCATGGAGCGCCTCCTTACAACGCTCGCGGAACGAGGGCCGGAGGCCGCGAGAGGAGTGAGTGGATGCGACCACTCTAATCAGCGTGAATGTTGAACGCGCATAATTAGTTCTGGCAAGAGCCGTCCGCTCCTTTAACAACTCTGCCTCTGACCCCATCTGCTCGGTGCTCGGTTCCAGTCTTGAGTGTGCCGGCTTCGAGTGCACGGCTCGTGGAAAAGAAAAAAAAATTAAGATTCGATCCAGGACAGAGTTAAGCCTCAACTTCAACAGCACGCGGGCAGGGAGTTACGAAATGGCGCTGTCTGGTGGTGATGAGTAATGTTAGCGTATGGCCCTATGTACAGGTGCCCACAAAAGTTTCCGGAATACGGAACTTGCAGAAAAGCTCAATTACCTGCAAGTCCTAGTATGCAGCCATGAAATGAAACGCTGTGCGTAGCACTTCCTTGTGCCACCGGCACAGTACTTCTCTCAGTTCCTGGCCGCACGCTCAGGCAGGTAGGGTACGATAACACTGGTAAGCGCGGAAGTGAGAGAAACAAATTAGAGTACGAGATCGGTTGGAGGGGCGCTAAAAGCCACAAAAGTTCTCTCGTCATTCACAGAGTAGTCAGATGGACGAACGCACTTTCTTCACTTGACAGACATATTTGCACAGCACTCCCCATTTTAGAGATTACGAAACCACCTAATTTTTAGCCCAGCGTCATTGCGTATGGAACCAGCCAGGATTAAGCGAACCACTCTCAGGATCCTGCCTAAACACTGGCTACCAGTGAAAATTCGGTGAAGCACCCATGGTCTGAGCACGGATGCTTCTAGGCCATTACTGCAAGGGCGGAAGGCCATTACAGGGTGAAATGAAGATGCACTGCATGAATAGACCGCAACCAGTGTTTATACCTACAAGCATAAACATTACATTTTTATGTGTACGTGACGGCTGCCCTATGAAAACGGGAACATTTGAGAGCCTGGCCCGCTGCTGCTGGCGCCGCCTCCCGACGCCCGCGAACGCTGCCGCATGCAAACCCACTAAGCGCTAAGGCAGCTGACTTCAATGCGTCAAATACTGCGCGTATGAGTAGTTTTTCTCGCGGTAAGAAAGCGTATAACTGAACAGTTTTTCCCGTCGCGGGAACAGCGTCTATTTGTTATATCTAGCGGCAACTCAAAACAATGCCTTCGAGAGAAGTGCGCGAGTGATATCAAGTCTGTAAGCCCTTCGTAGCTTCTGCAACAAAAGTTCAGAGGCATCACCTGCAGGTAAGCTGGAATTAGAACAGCTTCCGCCACCGCTACCTGCCTGTACATGGCTGAGTCATAAGCCAGCTCTTTTGTTCCTTACGTGTCCCCGAGTAGCAAGAAACCGTGCAGGTCGCAGGCGCGTTATAGCCGCGTTGAAAAGTGAGCAAAAAGAAATTAAGTCTACAGGAATCGGGGAGTCCGTTGCCGCTCGACCAACCCGCTGGTTGCACAATGTCAACAGTCTCCTCTTACGCGACCAAAGCTTTCAATACGTCGCGAAAAACTAAAAGAAATGAATCACACCGTGCACGACCTACTTTCCCCGAAGGCCGCACTACTTCCCCTGGGCAGCTTCCCTGTAATGGACGCTGGCCAGTTGGGTCGGAGTGGCGTTAATGTATCGAATCGCAACACCCCCCCCCTTTTTTTTTACTTTTCTCTATTTAGGCCTAAGGCCATCCCTAAATAAAAGTACGCTCACTCATACACCGTACATAGAGACTGACACCACTCCTAACGTGAAGGTGCAGGTGACGAGGTTATCGATGTAGAAGAAAGAATCATGCCAAGATTATTGGACGTACGAGTTTTTGCTGCAGTTCCAATCTGTCTCACTGCATTCTCTTTCCAGCGAAAGATTATAAAGACCGAAATCTAAGAGTGCGCGCGCCAAGATTTCCCGAGAGCTCCGGGCTCCCTTCGTCCCGAGTGTCATCTCAGGTGGGGCTTTTCTTACGTGGCCCGAAAATGTCTCCGAGAAACCACCTAACAGTAGAATGGCAGCTTCCAAGCAGTGTTCCGAAAATACGGTTAAAGCAATCTGGAAAAGAAAAAGGTTTGGGGATGAGACAATATGACGGGCTTCAGAAGTATCGAGGAGCCAGAGGAAAGCTCATCAAAGTTTCGTGTCGCGCAGTGAAGCTCGTGAGTTCATTGTGTTTTGTTTCTTCATAGAGAGAGTTTCGCGGTATACGGCAGTGATGAGCTTTGCGATGGAGGATGCAGCGTCATATCGAACTAGAAGTTCTCGGCGATAGCAGCCTCGAGATTGCGGGGTTTGATGCTTGAAAACAATGGCCCGAGTCACGGAAGCTGCATGCACTGTTCCGTGGCTTTGCAGTGGAGGTATTTCTGGCAGTGAGCCACGCAAAGATGTTCTTTTTGCCTCGACTTCTTCTAGATATGTGGACATCGCGTGCGCGGAAGCAGTGCAACAACCAAGTTTTCTTTGTACTGAATCGAATCAAGATCTTTGCCAGGCCAGGTCTCCCCTCTGTTCACACAAAGTTAGCTGCCCGATATACTCTGAATGCAACCAAGTAGTCAAAGCAGCACTGTAGCTACATAGCAAAAGATTTCTCGAAAGATGACGATAATGTGGCTGAGACATGCGCATTTGTGATTTTGCAATCCCTTACAAAAATTGTTGCTGTGTTTAAATCAAGAACCTACTGGCTTGAAAGTGATCTCAAAAATAGCGTTTCTATTGATTTTACATGACGCATTCGCCAACGCGTTCCAATTAAAACTGAATTTACCCATCTGAATACATGCTGGAGCGAAAACTTCATCAAAACGTTATAAAATAATTGTGGGGGTAAATAGTAATGAAATTAGCCGTCCTACATATAATCTAACCTTTCTGAAACATCACCCATACACTCCAACGTTATGCGTTTAAGCTGCCGCGAAACCAAGAGCGTTACGGAACTTTCGCTGAAACTCAAATATTTTATTGCCAGAACATCAATGCTAGAGCCAAAATCCTCTGCAAGCACTTTGGAAGGAGCAAGAACAAGGTCGTTAAAACGTCATAACAGCGCTGTATAAACATGTTACACTGATGCATTCACTCGCTTCTAGCCTACGTGCTCATGCTTGTATATCTGGTCATGAAGCGTGTGCCATCTAGTCATCATCATCAGCTCGACTATGCCCATTGCAAGGCAAACGCCTCTCCCGTGTCTCTCCACTTAACGCTATCTTTGCCAGCTGCGCCCACCGTATGCCTGCAAACTTCTTAATCTCATCCGCCCACCGAACTTTCTGCCGCCCCCTGCTACACTGGCCTTCTCTTGAAATCCACTCCGTTACCCTTAAGGACCATATCGGTCCTCTTGCCTTCGCATTACATGCCCTGCCCAAGCCCATTTCTTCCTCTTGATTTCGACTAGGATGTCATTAACCCCGCGTTTGTTCCGTGGCCACCCTGCTCTCTGCTGTCTCTTAACGTTACGCCTATAATTTTTCTTCCCATAGCTCGCTACGTTGCCCCCAATTTAAGTTGAAAACTTTTCGTTAGCTTCCACTTTTCTGCCCCGTAGGTGAGTACCGATAAAATACAGCTGTTATATGATTTTCTCCTGAGGCATACTGGTAAACTTCCATTCATGATCTGGGAGAACCTGTCAGATGCGCTCCACCCCCCCACCCCCCTTTTCTTAAAGAAATAGGGGGGGGGGGGGGGGAAGGATAGAGCGCACAAGATGCGAAGTTATGTTTTCTTTATTTAACCTAGATCAGTTGCTGCATGCTGACAATATTATTCTTCATTTCCTTAAGGCACACAGCACACGCTGAAGTCATTTGTCAGTACTTGCATAACAATAGTACCTGAAAGTGCATACCAATGCCTCCTTTGTGAAAGACAAAGCGACCAGTGTCATTTCATTGAAAGGGAGAATTTTTTTATCTCTAACGCACTCTCAGTCTACGCTGCCTTAATCTCGGGGAATATCCGCCCCGGTAACAACTCCACGTTCATCTATGCAGGTGAATCAAGATTGCTATATTGCAGTATCCGCCGCTGCACAGTCCAAGCAGTTCATGCACAATATAATTCCATGGACGCGTATGTCCCGTTAAGATAAAATTCCAAAAAGAGTGCCGGGCCTTTTCGGGCTGCATTTCCCTCCGCGAAAACGTTCGCAAGGCCCGCCTTATCTCGCCCCAGGAGGAGGCTCTTTGCATGCTGGTTCCATTACCGCTCCCGAGAACCATTACCACAGCAGTCGACAGAGATATGCCCCGCCACTCTGATTCCAGATACGCCGCATGCAGCCAGCCCTGCTCAAGCGCGCCTCTGCCTTTATTCGCCGTTCTCGCTTCTGCACAGCACCCGCGTATGCGTCAGGCCCCCCAACCACGAAAAAAAAAAAAAGTTTCAAAACTTCTCAAGCACGACCCCATTCTGCATTCTTATCTCTTCCGCATCTTGACTTTCCATGTGCCTAATTTTCTCATCATTCTAGTATGCACCACGTGTACTACCCCTCCCTTGCTTTTTTTTTTTTTTTGGGGGGGGGGGGGGTGTTGGAAGAGTATGCGAGTAGAACAACGTTTAAAAACTCTGCAAGCGTAATTCAACATACACAGTAACGCATACCAGGAAACAAATGTATTCCACGGCTGCTCTAGGTGAAAAACTGTTCGCGTTTATAATAACAGCATGGTCAGCTGCTGTCCTCAGCACCAAGTTTCTACCCAGAAGCACACAATGCTACGACAAGTGCTTTCGTTATCCAGAAACTTGCAGACAATGATTTTGAAGTCAGTCCGCCCTCGCGGAACGTCTGACTGGCTTTTTGTTGTTTTGTTTTTACACGCACGGCCCTTTGTGCGAGAAAGGTGTGAGACAGCCCTTCCGTCGCCACTTATTTCTGACCCAGCACAGCAGCTTGGCTTGTTGGTGATCCATCTCGAAGTAACAGCTCAACAAACAGAGGTGGGACACACAGAACAAGAACACACAACGAGCGCTACGCTTCTTCTGTGTGTTCCGTCTGTTTTTTGCGCTGTTACTTCGAGAGTTGCTTCTGACGTGCGAGGTTTCGCTCTCTGTCCACTCATCGGCTGAACAGGTTGCAAAAAGATGTTCTCTCGTAGCTTTTCATTTCGCTAATTCTTGTTGAACTGGAGAACTGACTTCGAGACCCCGGTATTTCAGGGCAAATAAATAGCGAAAAAGTACGTTAATTCGGGAACTGAAATAGTGCAGATAACGAGCAATTCATTGCTGTTCATCTTTAATACTTAGAGCTGCTCAGTTTCGCGTGTTCCTGAGCGCACAGGCGCGAAGAAACGGAAGTTTGCAGACATACATTACAATCGTCCTGCATTGGATACCCACTAATGCTGGGAACGAGGAAAATGATAGTCAATTAACGGACTCGTGATATCAACATCCAGGCTCCTCCGATAACCTTGCCAAATGTAACGTCAGCGGAAGAAGTCGCAACATACGAATAGCAAACAGCTGAACACTACCAGAACACCAGGGGAAACCGCACAATTTTAGCCCAACCTCACCCGTCACTCGACACGGAACAAGCACTCGTCCTTCGCAAACTTCGAACTAACACTCTCCTCACTCCACTAATGCTCTACAGCTTCGGACGGCGTGATGCAGCTCACTGTCCCAACTGTCCAGAGATCAGGGCAGACACAGAACATGTTCTGTACTCACTCAACACCGTCATTACCTCTCCTTATTTTCCTTCCCCTTCCCTCCTTCCTGGAGTTCTTGGCTTCACTTAAGCTCGGCAGATGATTAGCAGGCCTTAGCGGAGCAAGCGCTTTTCTTCACGGGGCTTTAGTGCTGGCTTTAAATTAAGTTTCTTCCTCCTCAGAATTTCACAATAGCCATCAAGTGCGGAAATTCAAAGCGAGCTAAGTTTCATGCTCATGCGGACTCTGGCTGCCAGCAACCAGCGATCGAGCGTGTCGGCAGTTCCAGTGCTGCTTTTCGTCGGGCGTGAATTATCAAAGCCTGTTTCCAGTCTTTTTTCGCGTGTTCTGTTTTGATCCTCGCATTTCATTGACGCCAATAGTACTCGAAAAAAAAGTGAACAGGGAGCGCGTGGCCAAAGATCCATTTTAAGCCGTCTGTCTGTCGTCACCAGAGACAGGCGCGCTCTTCCGCTTTGCGATCGTTTTGCTGCTGTTTTCTTCGACAGCAGTCTTCTCGCCTTGCCGCTGTAGTGCCACATTTTTGGTTTCTGTACGGCGATAAGGTCTAGCTCGCTGCCAGAAACAAGCGATTCAGCGACGACTACGTTAGACACCGACTGCAACCCGATCGGTCTTTTTTCGCTGTTCGAGTCGCAAGCAGACGCTGATAACAGAGCAGTGATAGAAACAGAATCAAGGCGCTGCAGGCCAGGAAGCTAAGAGCGCTCGCTTCATCCACGTGGCCTACTACAGCCGCTGGCGCCAGCGAAGCCGCGCTGCGCATGTTGCGATCTCTGGAAAGTATAAATGTGAGCGCTGCAGTGTTCAAAGCAAGAAAAAGAACGTCAAAGAAAACAGACTCGAAACTACCGCAAACCGGATGAGCGCGTCTACCTCCGACGATGACAGGCAGACGGGGTAAGCTGGAGCTCTGTCCACGTGTTCCGCGGTTCGCATTTCATTTGACACTGATAGTACATCGTCATCCTCATCGGCCTGACTACAACCACTGCAGGTAAACGCCTCTCCATGTCTCTCCAATTAACCCTGTCCTTTATCAGCTGCGCCCACCCTATGCCTGCAAACTTCTTAATCTCATCCACCCACCTAACCTTGTGCCGCCCGCTGCTACGCTTGCCTTCTCTTGGAATCCACTCCGTTACCCTTAAGGACCAGCGGTTTTCTTGCCTACGCATTTCTTCCTCTTGATTTCGACTAGGATGTCATTAACCCGCGTTTGTTCCCTCACCCACTCTGCCCGCTTCCGGTCTCTTAACGTCAAACCTATCATTTTTCTTTCCATGCCTCGCTGCATTGTCCTAAACTTAGCTGAACCCTTTTCGTTAGCCTCCATGTGCGAAAAAGAACCTTATGCTCACTGCGTTACAAGTAATTCTTTCCAACACGAACAGTAACCTTAGCCTACACAGACACGCAGCACATTAAAACAGGCGGCAATACACGAGGTGAAATACGGGGACGAAGCAACCCTTCAAAGCGGGAGTAAGAACGGCGATAGCTTTGGTTCGACCAAAATAGAACAGAACATGAGGACGCTTACCTGGTGGACGCATTCAGTGAATGTGCACTCAAACCTCCGATGCCGCATAGTGAGCGAACAATGTCCACGGAAATGTCCAGCGAGCGTGGTGTCTTCGTGTCGCAGCGGTACGTGGTCCGTCATGCTTGGTGGTGGAGGCTGATGAAGCGCCGCGAAGATGACACGCGAACACTTCTTGCTACCCGTCGTCTGAGCCGTGTCCGACAAAGTTCTCGAGCAGTTCGGACTGACCGGCGGAGCAGAAACATCAGGCGAGTGGAAGAACACGGAGCGAGATTCAGGGAGCGCTTCACTCGAGCCGCCAGTGCTGACAGGCGTCTTCGCTAGCGCCAAGTGCCTTACGCCCACCTATACTAGCACGCAACCGCAGACGACCGGCCGGTAAAAGGCGAGAAACTGTGACGTCACCACAATAAATGGACGCCATTGGTGGATGGCCTTCTTTGCGGGGCATTTCCTGTTTTGTTCTTTAGTTTTACGTGGCTAATAAAAAGAAAGATGCTGACAACCAGTGCCAACAGGCGTCTCGCCGTCAACCTCTCGTGCTTTCTCCGTCGTGCTGCATGGTGTCAAGTCATGTCTGACACGCGATGCTCAGTTTTTTCGCTCCAGTGATGCGACGCCTTTTGGCGAGGCTCCTCAAACACTTCGCGAGCAAACTTAAACGAGCGCGCTGCACCGTCTAGCCGCCCACCCTGATCCCATTCAGATACGGCAAGAGAAGCCAAACGCGGATTCAATGCTGACGTCACTGCTGTCACAGGCGGCAGCAGGCAGCCCCCCGAGTAACATGCTCTTTTCGCCGCTGTGGTCACTCGGCGCGGGATCGGTGCTCGCAAAGGAAAGATGCAAGCGTCGAGGGCCGATTTACCGCCAACTTACTTCTATTTAAAAATGGCGATTTATTTCACTCTTATCAACCGTCTGTTTCTTATTTTATTTTCCACTTTTGCTCCACAACGAAACATGTCATCAGCCGCTCGCTTTGGCTCGATGCCAGAACTGCGCGGACCTCGAGCTTTAGCGTGTAGTCTCATTCGTAAATTATAGACGGACGTAGGAGCTTCTATATGTATGGGCTATTGAGCGGTACTTTATAGTGTAGTGCCACAATAAATGGCTGGCAGTGCTTAAGTGAGAAAAACATATTACTTATCACCGTGTTGAAAGTAGCGTTTAAAGACTTGGATAGCCTAACGTAACTACAAAACACTTGTACCACGGGATGGAATGCGTGTCTAGCCACTAAGTACGCTTTATTCTTTCTCCCGTCCACCAGCATACAAAACACAGAAACATCGGCAGTGCCACTGCACGGATACGGACTCACTGCCCTTAGACGGGAGTGGAAAACAGGAAGAAGGGAAGCAAAAGGCAATGCAGTTGTAATGGCCTTAAATTGGTACTGCGAAGTACGCCGAGACGTTCGCTCATTAGGCCGGTGCCAAGTTTCCAGTTCTTCGATCTAGGCCGACTATAATTCTCCAATACATGACGAGGTTTCCTTGCTCAAGACGAGAGTGGAGGCAATCAGAAGCAATGGAATTGAGGACTGAAGAGGCTCTCAAAGAAGACGTCGTTCTTAGTTTGTGTTGTGTGTTTCTTGTCTCCGATGTGCGCCCGTAGATTGGTCTGCCTCTTAAGCACACACGGGTGGCTGATACGACTATTGAAGCCTCTTTGAAAGCGAGCACGTGCGCTGAATTTTAATGGAATTAAACTTCATCCGGGCGGCCGGGATGGGCGCTGGGAGCGCAGTTCGGAAAGCACTGCGCCTCCACTTTGTAAGCGCCATCGCTTTGTGGGCCTCGAAGCGGGCCTGAATGTTTGATAACTGCGGCTCCAGCTCCGGCTGGAAAATCGTGGCTTTGCGCAGTCGGCTACTTACTTTGGGTAAGCCATTAATAACGAATATTTCCTATAGTTTTTGGCACAGCCAGCAAAGCTGCTTGCGGGATTACTTTCTCCTGAGGTGTGCACTTGCACATGCTACATTGTGCCCGAATAGACACTGAATGAGAGGACGCGGAGAGGCGGATAAATTCGCTCTTTCCAAACATTACAAAATGTTTACGGGGGGGGGGGGGGGGGGGGGGGGGGCTTTTTCAAGTATGTCAGCGAGTTGTCTTTATCGCCTTCGCCTGCATCTGGTCACAGCTTCAGGCATAAAGCTTTGCGATAGTACAGGCGCTTTCGCCAAAGATGGCGCAGCACTGCCGAAACCAAGAATGCTTTGTGACAGCTGAACAAGGCTGTGCTTGCTTAAAAAAGGCACAAAATGCTCTGGAACTGGAAAGGAACCTATTCATAAGCAAAGGCAATATAGAAAACATGGACGTTAAAAAGAAATGATTTTGTATTTGACAGTAATCCCGGCCACTCACCCGAACTATCTGCTATAAATTCTAATAATGATCATATTAAATTACTCTTGCAGTCGATCCAGGCAACAAAGTTAGGATGGAAGTCTCGTCTAGCCTCCAGAAGGCTTTTTGCCTCCACTCGCTGTATTGCATATGTATACCATGTGATGCTGAAATAAATTTCTGATTCCGATTCTGAAAACTTCAATATTCAGGGCAAGCATTTTTTTTCTACATGTACTGATTATTCTTTTTCACGACCAATGATATTTCGTACTTGCACTGAACGCCTAGAATTTGTGTCTTAAGCAATACACCAGTGCAGCGCTCCCGGCATCAGTTAAAAAAAGCAGCGACAACGGCTGCACTAACGATACTTCTTGAGAAATTATCATAACGATCGCGTAGCGATCGCCTTGTTACGCTGTCCACGCCTAAGAAATGCTAACCGCCATCGTGGATGGAAAGTATATTTTGCCTCACCGCTGGCAGAACCAACGGAAGGTCAGTTTTCGTCCGAAGCAAGCTCAAGATTACAGAGAACTAACGCACAAATATTGGGCAAAGAGTGAAGCAGTGAAGAAAGGCCCAAAACACGCTAAATTAACACTGCAAGGAGACTTAAATTAGAGTGTATTTGAAGATGGGAACGCCACTGTACCTTAATGCTGGCATAAAATAGCAGCCCCTGAAGTCAGATGTAGCGTACCCCCCCGCCCCTCCCACCTCTAATCGCGGCGCACACCTGTCACGTTCCCACTCCTAAGCGGATTTCTTCTGTCGCCTGAATGCTTTTGAAGTGGGCATAATCCTCCCCGTTACGTGTCTACGTTCTTCACAGCACTAGCTTGCCTCGTGAGCCCGCTCCATAAACGAATGCCTGGGACGGCTCCGTGACGAAGAGAAGCGGTTTTCTTGGCTCCAAAAGGTTTCTCCAAAGCGGAGATGCGCTAAAAAGCGGAATTAATACCAACGTTAGGAGGGGAAGAGAAGAGGAAAAATGGAGGAACGGGTAGAATGGAGTTCGGCTGACTGAGCACGAGAGGACAGTGCAGCAGACGCGACACACAGTGATATGGAATCGTTGGTCGGTCGACACCGCTGATCGAGGGGCCTTCTTTGAGTAGCATCTGCCACTTCGTTCTCGAGCTTTGTCCGGCAGTAGCGCTTAAGCTTGCACTCAGCGAAAAACCCGTGAGGCTTCTGAACCCTCTTGAGCAACGCGGTGACAACCTGGCCAGGTGTGCGTGTGAGTGTGTGTGTGCGCGTGTGTGTGTCGCCATGTGCAATTTGCTATGGTTGCGCCCGAGAATGTGTTGACTGCCCAGTCAACTGGTGTTTGCCCCTTGCCACGGTGGAAAGGTTGTGATGACGCAACGAGGTAACGTGACCTAGGTGGCAGGAGGACTACCTGATTTTTCGTTCGCAATGCCAGATTTCCTGCAGAAGGAGAACCTTAACGCTGTCGCGTTAAGCGTTAAAATCTCCCATGCTGGTCACCTTCATTCGGAGCAGTGAACTGACAACAACGTCCGTGATCCCCGCTCTTGCAGCGATGATAAAGGGCTCCTCCATTGCCCTAAGCGACATCCTTTCAGAATAGCATCGTGTTTGTCCAGCAAGGGGCACTTCTCACTCACAATATCGCCAGTTCCGGCAAATCAATGTCCTCCTTCCAGTTGTGGCCGTAAAGGCCCGCTAATGTGCGCTAGCTAGGCGATCGAGCTAAGCTCATTAGCTAGCCCGGGGAATCCGCTGTTTCCCCGAGCAGTGACTGCCGATGTTTATGGCACTTGGAGCAACGATGTATCCAAAATCGCTGCTCAGTGATCAGAAGCACCCTCTCTGGCTTAGGAGCCACCCTGCAACAGCTCACACCCAATCCGTGCGTTTGGTGGCGCACATGCGAACGCACTGCGCAGGGAAACTGGCTCTCGAGGGCAAATGAGAAAAGGTGAGGGCTGGAATCGGAAAGAGACGCATCAGAGATCGGTCAGTGGGCTCCCACCTTAGTAAGACGGCAGAAGGAAAAGCTGAGCGAAGGAAAAAAAGTAAAAAGTCCAGACTGATGCAAGCCGCACGAGTGGAGATCAGTAACACCGAAGCTGGGATCTCTCATCAGAGACAGTTTTTTCACTTTTATAGCAGTGGTTCGCTTCTTTCCAGAACTGATAGATTACGCTTGTCCACATCTCGGACCGACGTGTACGGAGGGCTCTCCTTCTTTTGTACTGCTACGTTCCCCAATACTGGCGCCGCCTTAAGAAAACAGCAGGCAACAAATGCAGCCCATACTGTACAACCGGGGTTTCGTAACACCAATCACGGCGGCTCTTAAACTGAATATCAGAGCGTCCATTTCAAGCGCCAATTTTTTGTCTTCGTACCACCTGCCCGCTTAATTTCACACATTTGTTTCCCATTACGGCTTCTTCAACCGCCAATCTCGTCATCGCTTTCCTTCTTTCTTTCTTTTTATTTCTCTCATTTACGCTAAACCTTTAGCTTTCGCTGGTAAAATCCGCACGCACTGCGGCATCAGGAAAGCGTAGAGCCTTTACCGTTACACGCTGACCACAATCCGGAAGTCCCGATGTGGCCTTTGTGATCACGATTATTTGTTGCTCAGGGACGCGGAAGCCCATATATTGTGTGCACTTCTTCTCCATATGTTCCTCCCTGTTCCTATGCGTTTGTTTCACTGCGATTCATTACGCGCTTTCAGCCGTCGTGGGACTCAGGCCTGTCTCTACTTTTCTTCGCATGGTACAAAATATTTACGGCTGGGTGGTAAGGCGCAGTCTTTAGCTGTGAGTTTATGGTCCATTGTAAATTTCTAAGAGTGAGCTGCGACTTGCCTCGGGCTGTGGGTCGAACCTCTTTGCCGTCAAATATCTACGATTCACGTTACGAGCGTAACCTTCTTCCTCTCCTCCTCGCATTCTCTGTACCCTCCTACGGACTGTGAACTGCAAGCGGCCGCTACAGTGTATACGCATGCGCCAGAGGCAGGCCCGGCGCTTGATGGGCCGCGCACATTTAAGCCCCAATTCTGGCTGTCTTTCCCGATGCAGGTGATCTTTGGTGCTCTAAAAGTCGTAGCGTCTTCCGACCTCGTGCTTCTGCGCACTGCTCCAACCTCTTTTCTTTTTTTTTCCTGTTCCGCATATGAGGCCGTATAGTGAAGTGCCGTACACTCTGGTGGTGGATAACACACTGTCATCCTCCAGTGTATATTTCAGTTTTTCTTTAAAGTGATGCGAAAGCATGCGATGTGCATTTTACGACAGGACCTTGACATTTTTACCGGTTCTCCTTTTACGGCAGCAAGATATATCTCTTCCAAACTGCCTCCTGCAAACTTTCAGGAGAAAGAAAAAACAATAAAGTTCCCTGTTTGAAATTGGTTGCAAGGCGTTTCCGACCAGTGCATATCCTGCCGCTGTGGTTGCGTCTCGAAACCCTGGTTGTAAACCTGCCTGACTTTTAACACCGGGGGGGATAGGGCTGAGGTTTGTATAGCCTTACGTGTCACCTGCAAACTGGCAATACGCACTGAAGTGTTCTTTACACTCAGCTTTGTCGCAGCAAAACAAGAATGTGGAGAAGAAACTCAAATAATTTACTGCGCATGCCTCAGCATAGCATATTGCGCCTTCTCTGAAACGAAGCTCCAGAAGGCACCTCTTCGACCACACACGCACAGCGTCTTGTCCGAGATGCATAAAAGAAAAGAAAAAAAAACATGGGCCATGCGTGTTCTGAGTTCGCATCTTCGAAAATGAAAGGGCAACAGAAATGGTTAAGCACCTGCAAGATTAATCTGCCAATCGCAGTGGAAGAACGGCTACGAAGTCGACGCCACGAGCCTGCGTATACGATTACAGTCTTCTGTAGGTGTTCACAGAACGGCGCTACCATAGCGCAAGTGGAGTGTCCCAGGGTGTGCTGTTGTCCTCATTTGAGCCGAGCAATGTCTTGTTCGCGTTCCGTACACAAGGCAAATAAGCGGAAACAGCTGGGAGCCTCCAAGCTGGAAACTTGCTAATTTCTCAGGTTCATTATAGTTCATTATACAATTGCTTCCTTTTATCTACTTTCACAGCACGCAATACGTGTGTGCGTGAAGTTGTAAGTACTAAGCAATAAATTTCATTAGGAACGATCGAACTATCTGCTGTTGATCATTTTTTCACTGATCCTTTGCTTCCGAACCACACCCTCCCCTTTGTTTGTTTTTTTCTCGTTTTCCTCTTTTCTACTGGCATTCTCTGGAACTTAACACGCTTTTCTGTGTCATTGTTTCCTTCTCCTCTTGTGTCCTGCTCTTTCTTTTCACCTTCCCCGTATCATGTTATCCTGCCCTGCGCTGCTGCTCTTTATCGCACTCTTTTCGGGTCACGCCGAATTCCTGTTTACCATGGCCACCTGTCGCAGCCCCCTTGTTTAGACAACAGCTTTCTCGAGTTTACGTTCGCCATCTTTCTACCCCTCCTCTTCACACCCTACCTCCCTGGCTGTGGCTTCCTCCTCGGAGTGAACTCCCTACATAACCCGTGCCTGTGATCACCACACCTCAGACGAAGACTAGTCAGCTTGTCGAAACGCTGGCTAGCCGACTGAGGCGCCTCCCGACCCTTGTTGATTTTGTTTCGTGTATCCTCTCAAGAATCCCATCTTCCTGCCTTCTCGCTACCGTGATATTCATATCGGGTCAATAAAACAAGTTGTTGCGCGCTCCATTCCGTTGAACAAACGTTCACTGAAGTGAACGCATATCCTTGAGGCCTCCTAAGATTCCTACAAGGCCCACTCTGTAGTAAGCGCAATTTGAGGAGCTGAGGGCACCGTTGCCATTCATGCGGCGTCCTGTCGGCTCGGCTGCTGCCGTTGGAACGCTGGCCCGTCCGGGAAGGAGCCGGCACACACCGCTGTGCTTGCGACTACCTCCGGCAGCCCGCGCTTTGCCGGCTCAAGGCGCCCCATCCGCAGCCACTTCGAGCTCGGAGCAGAGTCCGCCCCGATCTCCGCGCTTATCAATGCCGCACTGCTGCGCATGCTAGCGCCACTCGCTCTCGAGCGCGCTTCGGGCGTGTCCACTTTTCTGCGCTCTCACAAGGTAAAAATGTCCTGCTCTCAACAGGAATCATAATACTAGTAACAGTAAGACTCCTAGAAACAGCAGTAGAAGTTGCTTTGGTAATAGCATTGTTGTTCTAGCAGGAGTAGTGGTAGCATTAGTAGCGGTAGCGGTAAAAGTCGTGGTAATAATCGTAGTCGTGGCAGTAGCCACACCACTGCCGAAGCTACTACTATTATTACTCTTACTGCTATTACAGTTACTACTACTACAACAAATATACTACGACTTATCACTACTGCAACAACTACTATGGTACTTTACTACAACTACAACGAGTATAGCAGTAACTACTACTAGCACAATTGATACTACTACAAATACTCGACCTATGAAACCTGTAGCATTGAAAAACGCGGACGGAAGAAACAACTGATGCTAATGAAACTTCCACTAGAACGTCAGCACCTACTACAAGTACTACTGCAACTTCTACTACTACCATTACTACCAACACCACTGCTTCGACAACCGCCACTACTGTTAGTATTATTACCACCATTACTATCACTTCCGCTACCATTACTAGTACGACACCTACTACTTCTATTAGAAGTAACTCCGAAAGTGCAGGAGCCTGTTCGTCTAGAGTATCAGTTAACCTTAGTCAATGGGTTGGCTATAGTTCGAGATCAGTTAGCGCGTTGAATGATATCAGAGGCATTTCTCGCGTTTTAAACGGCCCTGCTGACGTCATCCGTGACGTCACTAATTGTTTCAATTGGCGCGGTTCAGATGTTAGACAGCTAGTAGATGTTAGTGTAGAGAAAAGTGTACAGTAGCTTTATCTTACCGGTACTCACCTGCGGGGCAGAAACGTGGAGGCTAACTAAAGGGGTTCAGCTTAAGGTAAGGACAACGCAGCGAGCCATGGAAAGGAAAATGATAGGTGTAACGTTACGAGACCAGAATCAGGCAGAGTGGGTCAGGGAACAAACGCAGGTTAATGACATCCTAGTCTAAATCAAGAGGAAGAAATGGGCTTGGGCAGGGCATGTAATACGAAGGCAAGACAACCGCTGGTCCTTAAGGGTAACGGAGTGGATTCCAAGAGAAGGCAAGCATAACAGGGGGCGGCAGAAGGCTAGGTGGGCGGATGAGATTAGGAAGTTTGCAGGTATAGGGTAGGCGCAGCTGGCAAAGGACAGGGTTAATTGGAGAGACATGAGAGAGGCCTTTGCCCTGCAGTGGGAATAGTAAGCCTGATGATTATGTTAGTGTTGGTAGTAGACGAGACCAGGTTAATTGGATAGTTGTGGGAGAGGCCCCTGATGGCAGAGGCCTAGTCAGGCTTATGATGATGATGAGATGTCAGACTTTGATAGAAATCGCATCCTTGTCTGCGATTTGTTGATGCTGCCTAAGCTCACGTCTTGTGCCGCTGGTTAAGTCTGCATACTCAAGCCAACACGACCAAAATACTTGATTTATTTTTACGCCACCGGAGCAGTTAATGTCAACGCTCGTGAGGACTGGACAGGAGCCTGCTGCATTTCTTCGTTAAACAAAGATCTGCATCATAACCTCACAGTGTGATTCTATTATGAGTTTTCTTTTTTTTTGCAGCATTTAGCCGTAATAGAAGTTTAACGGCTCTCCGAAATAAATGCAGTCACATCCTGTAGGTCTTACATCACATCGTTTGCGCAAAGCTTGAAGCCGGAAAAATAGAGAAGGAAAGAACGCATAGGGCGATCGTTCACTCGAAATTAGTGAATTTATTAAAAGACGGCAAAATACGTACACTGAACAAAATTAACGAGTACCTAATAAGAACAACCACGACATGCATCTGACGATTAACGCAATATGATGACAGTACCCACACCTAACAACGGACAGGTGAGACTTTCACGTCGTATAACTGAAGCGTTCCATAACAGATGGAAAAGGGTGATATTGCTTGGCACCCATTGTCCCCAGCCCCAGTGGCCACATATATGGACGCTTCAAATGCTGTGCTCAGGATAATCTTAGGAAGCCTGGTGTGGCCCTGCTGTTCCAGATTTTGTTGACGTTTAAGGTGAGCACTATTTCCCATCTCATATAAAAATCTTAACTTCCACTCGGGGCTCATTCTGTCCGCTCTTTTGTTTCTTGATGCTTGGATCCTGGACTTGATTTTAGATCTTAGTGAATGCATATACTCTGCGCCCTTCATTTGACTTTTCTTTTTTTGCTTCAAGACAAGCGTAACCGGTGTACCAGGAAGATATGCTGACAGAGACCTCAGGGGAGAGATTACCGGCAACAAACAGCTGACATTCGCTCTACCCCATCTTGAGCGGAGAGTATCGCAGATGGCTCAAAGCGATGAACAAACAGCCCCCGCTCCATAAGCGCAGCACAGCGGGAATCTGGCGAAATCTGCTCACAACGTCACTACGGAAGCGAGGGATTAGCGTTAATCGCGCGACGTGCCCAGTGTTTCCCACGCAGCTCTTACATAGTGCGCTCCGCTCAGACGCGGCAAAGGAGTCCCTCTACGGCTCTCTAATCCCGTCGGATTTGCAGCAACCGTCGTTCTTTCTCTCTCTGGACGACTGGATTTGTCTACTCACAGGAATTAGCTAGCGTCTCTCCAAGTGAGACATTCTAGGCCAAAGCTGGTTACTGCAATTCGAACCCAACAAAAACTCGAAGCCGCTTACGCTGCTCCACCTGCACGGAGGCAGCAGCTGGATACCTCGAGCAGAGCCACCGCAGGCTCAATCAAGCCTTACTTGCAAAGGGAAAATCATTCATGCGAAGAACTGTTCAGTGACTCTAACAAAAATGTTTTAAAATTAATATCTGAAGGTTTATTTTTTATGGTTTACTGTTTATGGGGGTTTGACGTCCGAAAGCAACTAAGGCTATGGGGACGCCGTAGTGAAGGGTTCCGGAAATTTCGGCCACCTGGGATTCTTTAACGTGCACTGATATCGCACAGCACTCGGGCCTCTTGAATTTTTGCCTCCATCAAAACTCGACCACAGCGGCCGGGATCGAACCCGCGTCTTTCGGGTCAGCAGCCGAGCGCCATAACCACGGAGCTACCGCGGTGGCTCATATGGAAAGGAATGTGGAGGAAGCTTGGGCAATCAAACACTGCTGTGGCTTCAAATGATGGCACTGAGAGGACGGAGGAACAGGCAAATAGGGCCCCTGCTGCAGACGCTGGGCTTGCAGCCTGTAATGCGCACGCGGTGCTACGATTGTTCGGCTGATGTGCTGCAATCTGCTAGAGGGAGTACGAGGCGCAGAGGTTGACGCTCGCTGTAGCTCGTCCACCCAACCGATGACTGATGCCGCGTGGAAGGCATGTCGGTTCGAACGATTTAAGAGAATCTGGGGAGTTGGCATAAACTAGCACGCTCTAGATGTAGCACTTTGCCGACAACGGAGTGGTTTCACTGACTTCAGATGCA